>JAJPUD010016295.1:0-32835 GCA_023553655.1 Myrmecobius fasciatus | reverse complement strand
AGTTATCAAACAGTGCATACCCTTTGACCCAGCAGTGTTTCTACTGGGCCTATATCCCAAAGAGATCTTAGAGGAGGGAAAGGGACCCACATGTGCAAGAATGTTTGTGGCAGCCCTTTTTGTAGTGGCAAGTAACTGGAAATTGAAAAGATGCCCATCAATTGGAGAATGGCTGAATAAATTATGGTATATGAATGTTATGGAATATTATTGTTCTGTAAGAAATGACCAACAGGAGGATTTCAGAGAGGATTGGAGAGACTTGCATGAACTGAGGCTGAGTGAAATCAGCAGAACCAGGAGAACATTATACACAGCAACAAGACTATACGATGATCAATTTTGACGGACATGGTTCTCTTCAACAATGATGTGATTCAAACCAGTTGTTCTGCGATGAAGATAGTCATATACATCCAGAGAGAGGCCTGTGGGAACTGAGAGTGAACCACCACACAGCATTTTAAAGCTTTCTGTGAATATTTCCATGCATTTTGTTTTCCTTCTTAGGTTGTTTTTTTTCTTCTTCTCTTTCTAGATCTGATGTTTCTTGTGCAGTAAGATAACTGTATAGATATGTATACATGTATTGTATTTGTCATATAATTTATCCTATCTAGCATGTATTAGATTACCTGTCATCTAGGGTTGGGGGGTGGGGGGAAGAAAAGGAAAAGCTTGGGAAAAAAAGTTTTTTTGCAAAGGTCAATGTTGAAGTCACTCATATGTTTTGTAAATAAAAAGCTTTATAAAAAAAAGAAAAAAATTAAAACCCCCCAATTAAATATTAAATTAGAAATTCTGAAACTCAAAGGAGAGATTAATAAAATTGAAACTAAGAAAACTATTGAAATCATTAAGAAAACTAAGAATTGGTTTTATGAAAACAATAACAAAATAGATAAACCTTTGATTAATTTGATTAGAAAAAAGCAAAGAAAGAAAGCAAATCACCAACATCAAAAATAAAAAGGGTAAACTTACCACCAATGAAAAAGTTAAAGCAATAATTAAGAGCTATTTTGCCCAACTGAGAGCAAGTCTGACATTCTAAGCAAAATGGATAAATATTTACAAAAATATAAATTGCCCAAATTAACAGAAGAGGAAATAAATTACTTAAATAGCCATATTTTAGAAAAAGAAATTGACAAGTCATCAATGTACTCCCAAAAAAACCCCAAAAAAACAAAAAAAAAACATCTCCAGGGCCAGACAGATTTACAAGTGAATTCGACCAAACACTTAAAAAACAATTAATTCTAGCACTATGAAAACTATTTGGAAAAACACGTAAAGCAGGAATCCTGCCAAATTCCTTCTATGACACAAATATGGGAGGTGCCAAAATGTTTGTAGCAGCTCTTTTTGTGATAGCAAAGAATTGGAAAAGGAGTAGATGCCCATCAATTCGGGAATGACTGAACAAGTTGTGATATATGAAGGTAATGCATTATTACTGTTCTATAAAAAAAATGATGGACAAGCTGATTTTAGAAAGGCCTGGAAAGATGAACAAAACAAGTATAATCAGGAATACTTTGTACACAACAAGAGCAAGAATGTGCAATGATCAACTATCAAAGACTTGCTTCTTCACAATGATTTAGTACTCTAAGGCAATCCCAATAGACTTTGGACAGAAAATGCAAGATGCATTCAGAAAAACAACTATGGAAATTGAATGTAAATTTTAAAATTTGTATAATTAATAATTACAAACCATTAAGACACTTAAAAAGGGGAAGAAATAGAAAGGTATGTGCAAGAAGATTCCAGATCATTAATATCATAAGAAAACTATTAGAAAGGGGTTTATTTGAGGTTAAGATTAAAAGGTTTGGGAAGAGAAGGAAAAGCGGGGCTAAAGGTAGCCTGTCCTTCCTCACTAATCCTCACTAGGTTAAAGGGGATATTTCAGACTAGATGGTAGTAGCTTTAGCTGCATCTTACACCAGGGAAGTGTTAAAGAGAGATCAATACTTGAGAAGTCATGGGACCTTGCAGCAAGTATTTGAGATTTAATAGTATTAGAGAGGCAATTTAATGTAAGAAGAGAGGTGAGAATGGATAAATAAGTTATGATCTAAAATGTGATGGAATAGCATGCTGAACTCTACTCAGCATCATGACTGACCAGGATTCCAGAAAACTAGTGCTGAAGCATGCTACCCACCACCTCCTGACAGAAAAGTGAAAGACTCAGAGTGAAGAATGAGGCCATTTTTTTTCTTTTTAGGATTTGGCCAATGTGGAAATTTGCTTTGACTCTGCATGTTTGAAATGGATTTTGTTTTTCTTGTGTTCTCAATTGGAGGTGAGGAGCAGGATGAAAAAGTAGAATTTGCATGATTAAAACAAATAAAATATTTTAAAATTTAAAAAAAATAGAAAAGAAGAGAACAAAGTACAAATAAGAGTAGAAAGAACTGGACTCAGGAACAGTTTTAGTCTATGTGTGGAAGGCAGTTTTTCCCCTCCACCCCAACCTTTGGTTTTCTTATCTGTCAAATGAGGAGAATGGACTAAATGATCTTTAGTTTCTAGGCTCCCAGATGGGTAGGGTCAACAGCAAATTATCATGGAAGTGATGGGTAGCTAACTCTAGATCCTAACTCAAATCCTAACTCTCTCTTACAAGCTCTCTCTTACTTGCCTCCTGGGCAAGTTCCTTCATCTCTGTTTGCATCAGTTTCCTCATCTGTAAAATAGGAATAATAATAGCACCTGGATCATTGCAAAGATAATATATTTGTAAAGTGTTTAGCAAATCTTGAAATATTACTAAAATGCTAGCTATTATCACTATTATATATCAGTCTTGGGTATCACTGAGTCATTGTTATGCAGTGGGGGAAAGGGAAAAAGTAAGGGACGAGGAGAGAAGGAACACTTATATTTGTGCAGAAAGGAAGTTTCTGAAGGAAAGAATGACAAATGTCCCAAGAACAACTTTCAAGAAAGTGCAGAACTCTGCATTTAGCTTACCAAAATGTTCTACTCAATGCGCCTATTAACCAATATTCCCTCGAAATTTTTTCAAGTTATGAACAGACAGTCATGCTGCATGAGCAACAAACTATGAAGACTGACCATATGTGTATAATTTATCATTGTAATAAAATAAAACTAGCAATAAAGTTAATCTGATATATATTTAATGATAGTTGTAATCTTTATTGTGCTGCATGGTAATTAGGCATAAATAGGAAGCACTCACACAAATGACTGTAATCAGTATTACTTTTACATGGCCAAACAAAATTTTTAGTTTTTTTCCTCTTACTTTATTAGTTCTTAGTCTCTTTAATCAGAGTCTGTTTCCCCCAACAACCATGTTTTTTTTTTATCATCATCATCCATTTCATAGTCAAACAAGTTGAAAAACAAGCCCAAAGTCCTAGATCTTAAAAACAATTCTCATTCCCTGTCACTGTTTCACTCTCAAGCCCCAGCACTGAAGTTCTCAGTGCTCTCCAAAGAAGCTCCCATCCTGTCAATCCCCTTCTTCACTTTCCCTCCCCCTCACAGCCATAACATAATTTACAACTAAGACCGGGTCCTTGGTTTACTCTTCTTCTTCATTTGTTAGTCAATGACTTAGATAAAGACATGGAAAGTATATAAAGTACACAGAACAAATTTCTAGAAGTTAGTCAGTATATTAGTTGTCAGAAATTGTTCCAAGGAGAATTTTAAAAGTTGGTTAAAACCAATGAGATTAAGTTTAACAAGGATGCAATGTCAAGTCCTATATTTAGGTTCAAAAGAAAATCAGATGCACATGTGAAGGATGTTAGACAATTGCTCTAGCACCAATTCACATGAAAAACATCTACATTCTGGGGCAGCTAGGTGGCACATTGGATAGAGCACCAACTCTGAAGTCAGGAGGACCTGAGTTCAAATCTAGCCTCAGACACTTAACACTCTCTAGTTGTGTGACCCTAGGCAAGTCACTTAACCCCAATTGCCTCAGGAAAAAAAAAGACCTACATTCTTTCTCTAAAGATAATTTCAATATTGGACTGTTTGATGCTTAAAAAATTAACAAAATGTTGGGCTAAATTGAAATAATCATCATTTTCATCTTGTGTTTAATAAAAAGCTCATGATACCTTACATAATGCATCAAAATATGTCAACTTCTGGGCATTTTGTAAAGGGTATTGATAAACTAAAAAAAATCGTCAAAAGAATATCCATAAAAGGGCCCCACATGTGCAAGAATGTTTGTGGCAGTCCTTATTGTAGTGGCTAGAAACTGGAAATTGAATAGATGCCCTTCAATTGGAGAATGGCTGAATAAATTATGGTATATGAATATTATGGAATATTATTGTTCTGTAAGAAATGACCAGCAAGACGATTTCAGAGAGGCCTGGAGAGACTTGC
The DNA here is from genome assembly GCA_023553655.1 of Myrmecobius fasciatus. NCBI lineage: Eukaryota > Metazoa > Chordata > Mammalia > Dasyuromorphia > Myrmecobiidae > Myrmecobius > Myrmecobius fasciatus. Next base: position 28,440 of record JAJPUD010016295.1, on the reverse strand, counting down.
ATGAACTGATGCTGAGTGAAATGAGCAGAACCAGGAGATCATTATACACGGCAACAACAGTACTATATGACGATCAATTCTGATGGACATGACTCTCTTCAACAATGAAATGTTTCAAACCACCTCCAATTGTTCACTGAAGAAAGCCATATACACCCAGAGAGAGGGATGTGAAATGTGGACCACAACATAACATTCTCATACTCCTTGATTGATGTTTGCTTACATTGTGTTTCCTTTATCTGATATATCTTTTGTGTAGATAAGATTTTTCTTGCACAACAATGATAAGTTTGGAAATATGTATACATATATTTGATTTGCCAATATTTTAACATAATTAACATGTAATGGATATCCTGCCATCTAGGGGAGGGGTGGGGAGTTGGGGGGAAAATTTGTAACAGAAAAGCTATGTAAGGGTTAATGTTGAAGAATTACCCATACATATGTTATGCAAATAAAATAAAATTTTAAAAAAGAACCTAAAAAAAAGAATATCCATAATGGATGATGGGCTTTTATACTTCATCGTCTCAAAAGTGGAACAGTTAAAGAAACTGAGGTGAAGAAGAGCGTGACTTGGATATTTGAATTTGGTTGCCATATCAGACTTGCTCTGTGTTACCCTAGAGGACAGAAACAGGACTGATGGGAAAAGTTAAAAGGAAGCCTACTTAGGTCTATTATTGAAAGCACTTCTTCTTAACTTCAAATTTATGAAGTACCTAGTAAGTACAAGGAATTACTCAAGACACTGGAGATTCAGACCCAAAAATGAAATGGCCCCTTCTCTCAGAAAGCTTATAATTAAATGAAAAGCTACTACCTAACCATGAAAAAGTTGATACAAGGAATTTGAGTAAAGAAAGAATATGACTAACTAAAGAGATCAGGGAAGGCTCCACAGCGAAGTGAAATCTAAGCCAATCCTTTAAATTTCTTAGAGTCCAAGAGCAATCAATAAACAAGTATTTATTAAAGTATCTATAATGTGCCAGGCTTTGTACTAGGTGCTGGGGATATAAATACCAATTAGAAAGGCATCATTCCAATTATGTGACTCAGGAATGACCTGTGGAAATAATCCATAGAGCTAGATGATAAAATGTTAAGTTTAAGTAACAATAAGTAATTCAATTTAGCTGAAATAGAAACCTTCAAAAATGGCAATATAGTCCTAGCTGTGTGACCCTGGCCAAGTCACTTAACTTGCCTTAAGAAGAAAAATGGTAATATAAAATAAAAGTGAAGAGAGAGTGGAACAAAGATAAAATGTTTACACTTCATTGTAAAAGCATTAGGGGATCACTAAAGATTTTAAGGTGAGAAAATGAAACAATGAGATCCATTAATTATTTATGCAGCTAAATGGAATATGGTTTGGAAAGGGAGAGACTGGAATCAGGAAGACCAATGATGAGACTAATATAATAGTCAAGATCATTTTTGTTATTCTGTTGTTATAGTCACATCCAACTCTTTATGATCCCATTTGGAGTTTTCTTGGCAAAGATTCTGGAACTGTTTGCCATTTCCTTCTCCAGCTCATTTTATAGCTATTTAAACTATAAACTAAATTTTATAGTTAACTATAAACTATAAAACTAAGGGTTAAATCACACAACTATTGAGTATCCGAGATCAGATTTGAACTCAGGAAGATGAGTTTTCCTGACTCCCGGCCTGGCACTCTATTCACTGTGCCACCAGCTGCCACCAATCAACAGACCTCAGATGGTACCTAATCCAAATAAAATCACCAAGATCCCTTCTGTGATTATATTTGCTTCACCCTTATGCTAATGACTCCCAGCTCTATACCTCTATTTCCTCCTGATCTCCAGCCCAAAAATCAACAACCTCCCATGAAATACTCCAAACTGAGTGTCCCCTGGATATCTCAAATATAATATATCTAAACCAGAACTCATTCTCTTTCCTGCTCAAAACAACCCTCTATCAAACTTTCTTATTTCTGGCAAGGGTTCCAATGTTCTTCAACCATCCCAAATTAGTCAATCCAAAAGGATTTATTAAGTATTTAGCATTGCTAGATAGTGTACTAAGCACTGGGGATAGAAAAAGAAAGTCAAAAGCATGGTTTCTGTCCTCAGAGAACTCACATTCTAAAACGAGAGATAATATATAAATTATTTTATCTATACAAAATATATACAGAACTGCAAAATTATCTCCAAAAAAAATCAAGGCTGTGCTACCCCCTTTATAATAATCTGCAGTGATTATACACCATTGTCATTAGGAATGCATATAAAACTTGTTTAGCATTTGAACCCTTCTCAACCGTGTCCCATCTTATATTTCCATCTGCATTATGCAATATTTCTTCCTTTTCATTTTATAATCCAAAGAAACTGACCTCTCCCCTTGTCACACATATGGTATAGAATCTCTTATCTGTATGCCTTTTCATAAGCTACCTCCATGTTTGCAAAGGACTCCCTCTTAACTTCCATTCCACTTAATTCCTTTGAGACTAAACTGAAGAACTTCACAAAGCCTTTCCTCCTTCTTCAATTACCTTGAACTTATTTTGTATTCATTTGCTATGTGCTTATCTTGCAAATATATACACATATGTATATAAATATTGTGTATATATGTATGTGTTCATGTTGTCTCACTCCAACAGATTGTAAATTCCTTGAAGGTAGGAAATCTTTTATTTTTGTCTTTTTTATTTCCAGTATCTAGCATGTGCCTGAAACATAGTGGGTACCTAATCAATGCTAGACAATTGATCCTTTTAATTAGCCTAATCATTATATATCCATGTCTGTGACTAAGTCCTAAGGAAAAGCAGAGGGAAAAAGTAATCTCCCCAGTATCTTCCAGACTCTTGGGAGGTATGATTATTTATCCTCCCCTAAATAAGATGTTAAGATGGCTACTTCAAAAGATGGACCTAATGTTAATTAGTGTGCTCGTGGCTACACTGTTCTAGATGCAGCAGTTCTTAAGCTGGAGCCCATGAACCTGTTAGTTTGCTGTAATATTTTTACAACTTTATTTCAATATAATTGGCTTCCTTTGTAATTCTGTTTATTTATTTATTTAAAAGCATTTTGAAATGAAGTTCATACTCTTCAAAGAGATTATCAATGGCACAAATACAGGACATAAACCCATACTCTAGAGTTAGGCATAGAGGAACATTTCTGTTTCTGGTGGAGCCATTAAATAAGGGAAATAAGTAGGGCTAGTAGTATTCTCACTAATAGCATGGATATGGTGAGCCTTCTGGGCTTCAAGGGGGCCACCAAGTTTGCTAAGGAGAAAAAATCCACAACAGGTCAAAAGTAGAGCAACACAAAGTCTCCACACTGGTCACTTTCAACCTGGATAAGAGGAAAACCTAGTCTCTCTGCCTTGCCCCCCCCCAAAAAAAAAGATAAATAAAAGAATTTCTGTGTAAAATTCTCCTCCTATCTAGAATGAACTTTTTTTTCAATGAACTTATAATGCATTCTGAAACCCTAGGAGAGAGAAGTACTATTCAAATCCAAGGAATGTTATCGCTTATTGATCTCCTGGCTCCAGGAAAGGTGCTAATACTTTATACATATTAGGCCTGGAGCTTTGAAGGAGCCCCCAGAGAGAAGTTTCTCTTGGGATCCAGGTAGCTTGAGCTGAAGGAGCACAGGTCTCCTTCCCCAAGACAAGTGGTACCCCTCTGGGTGGTTGTTAAGGCTAAGCTGCAGGGAATTTTAGTGGCAGAGTAATCAGCCTAAAGATGAGAGGGGCTGTCAGTTTATGAAAATTCCCAGTTTTGTCTCTATTAATGGGTCAGGGAAATTATCTCTGTGAATGATGTTGTTATTGTGGGTAGTAGTAGTGGTGGTCCTTTGTTCTCAAAGAGGGTGACATCAGCAAGGTAATGTCTTGACATGTAAATGAATTGGAATTAAGGGAGGCAGGGATGTGCAAAGTCAAGATCTCCCATCAATGCCCAAATCTTGGAAGGAAATAGCAATAATCTTCATGCCATGAGGAGCTAGGCAAGCCCAAAAGTAAAAAAGTGACATTCATGTAGGATGCATTTAAAATTGTAGGAGCCTCCCTCTCTGAGTATTTATTTTAGTTAGCTCATGGTACAATGACTAGATAGAGTTTTGCACTTGAGTACAGATAGCAAATAGCTCAAACCCTATCTTAGACACTTTAATATGTCTACACAGTGTGTGACTCCGAACAAATCATTTCATTTCTCTGGATCTCAGTTTCCTCATCTGGAAAATGGAGATAATACCACTTCCCTTCTCAGGGTTGTTGTGGCATCAAATGAATTATTTGAGATAATATTCATAAAGCACTTCGCAAACCTTAAATCACTCTGTAAAAGCTAGCTATTACTTTTGGGTCAGAGCTGGTGGAAATAGGGCTTCCTGTATCTCCCTGATGAATCCATGTTTAGCAGCAAAGCATACTTCACAATCATGATGACCCCTTAATCAAGAGATCAAGTCTTTCATGTTTTTTCCTCCTAGACCTGACCACCATTGTCCCAATGCAAAAAAGAACAGATTTTTCACTATCCCTTAAACCCTCCACAAACTAGAAACATTTTTAAAAGCACTTATTATTTATAAATATTAAATGCTACATCATCTTCAATGGGGCAAACTCAAGTCCCAAAGGCTATAAGCATCTTAGCAAAAACTCCCAAGTACAATGCTGAACAGAGTAAAATATAAATAGGAAATGTTCTAAATCAATATGCAGTGAAACAAATCCATTTCTATTTGATTTTGACAACAGCAATCTATACTATAAGACAGAGATTAGCCAATGATAGCCATAGTTAATTGGTTGGGGACCCTTAGAAGAGAAATGGCATAAAAATGAACTTGGGTTCTTAAGTACTCCCCAGCAAAGCACTTTCTCTGTCAGATTCCTATCAAACTGCAAAGCCCTGGAAAACAGTACCGTTGTTGGATTCTATCATTTGATAACCAGCCAAGCTAAACTTGGAAATGCTCATCACCAGAAGTTTGCCACCAGGTGGCATTTTTTTTTTGCCATAGCAACCCCATGAAACTCTCTACTAAGGCATGGAAGGAGCATAGGATCATGGAACTGTAGTGATTGTAATTGATTTCCTCTGACAGAGCACAAACAGTAATGGCTCTTTTGCAGTCCTGAAGGAGACTTAACAAGGTGAGGTAGCAGAGACAGGCCTGTTATTTCATCCATGTAGGAAATTCTATCAAACATTTAAAAACCAGCAAATTACAATATTAGATAAATTATTTAAAATAATACCAAATTCATTTTTTTATGAAATAGGTATGACACTGATACCTAAATTAGGAAGAGTAAAGACAGAGAAAGAAAATTATAGCTCAATTTCATTAATGTATGTGGATGCAAAAATCCTAAATAAAATACTAGCTAAAAGATTACAACAATTTATTACAAAACTTATACATTATGACCAAGAAGAACTTCTATCAGGAATACAAGAATGATTTAGCATAAGGAAAATTATTAACATAAATGATTATATCAATAATAAAATAGTCATATCAATAGATATAGAAAAGTCTTTTGATAAAATGCAGCACAAATTTCTATTAAAATATTTGACAGTATAGATATAAGTGGATGTTTTTCCTTAAATTGATAAAAATAAATTACCTAAAACCATCAGCAAGCATTATTTGTAATGGGGGTAATTTTAGAAGTCTTCCCACTAAGATCAGGTGTGAAAGAAGGATGTTCATTGTCATCAATATCAGTCAATATTTTATTGGAAATCTTAGCAATGCCAATAAGAGAAGAAAAAATAGAAGAAATGACAATATTAAAACCTCATTTTGCAGATGTTGTGATGTTATAATTGGAAAATCCCAAAGATTCAACTAAAAAGTTATTTGACACAATTAATGACTTTAGCAAAGTGGCAGAATATAAAGTAAATCTACATAAATCACAATTCCTATATATTATAAACAAATCCCTAAAAGAGATTGTTTTAAAATGCCCTATTTAAAATAATTGTAGACAGTATAAAGTACTTGGTAGTATACCTGCCAAAGCAAAGCCAAAAAATATGTGAACAAAATTATTTTAAAAAACTTTTTATACAAATTTAAATAATTGGAGAAGCATTCATTGTTAATGGCTAGGAAGGATCAACACGATAAAATGACAATTTTATCTAAACTAATTTATATATTCAATGCCATCAGAATTAAAATACCAAAAATTATTTTATTAAGTTAGAAAAAATGACAACTAAATTCATTTGGAAGAACAAAGGGTTAAAAATATCAAGGAAACTAATGAAAATAGCATAAAGGAAGGAGATTTAACAGCACTAGAGTTTAAAGTATACAATTATCAAAACTATCTGGTAGTAACTAAGAAATAGAAAGGTAGATCAGTGGAACAAAGTACATATACAATTTACAGCAGTGAATGACTATAGTAACTTTGTGTTAGACAAGTGTAAAGACTTAAGTTTGGGGAAGTAAGAGTTTATTATTTGGTAAACAATTGCTGGGGAAATTGTAAAACAACCTGGAAGAAATTAAGCCCAGACCAATATCATACCTTATTTACAAAAATAAGGTCAAAATGTAGAAAAACTAGATATGATAGACCTCTGGAGAAAATTGAATAGGGAGAGAAAGGAATACACCTTTTTGTCTGCAGTACATGACACCCACACAAAAAAATCAACCATGTGTTAAGGCATAAAAACCTCACAATCAAATGCAGAAAGACAAATGGCAAATGCTTCCTTTTTGGACCCCAATACAATAAATGTTGTATTCAGTAAAGGGCCAGGGGAAAATAGACTAAAAACAACTGGAAATTAAATAATCTAATTCTAAAGAATGACTGGGTTTAACATCAAATCACAGAAAAAAATCCATAATTTCATCCAAGATAATGACAATAATAAGACAACATACCAAAACCCATGGAATGCAGCCAAAGCAGTTCATAGGGGAAATTTTATATTTATAAGTAACTATATGAATAAAAGAGAGAAAGAGGAGATCAACGAATTGGGCATTCTACTAAAAAAACTATAAAAAGAACAAATTGAAAACCTCCAAATAAATAACAAATTAGAAATTCTGAAATTCAAAGGAGAGATTAATAAAATTGAACCTAAGAAAGCTGTTGAAATCATTAGGAAAACTAAGAGTTGTTTTTATGGGGAAAAAACCAACAAAATAGATAAGCTTTTGGTTAATTTGATTATAAAAAAGAAAGAAAACATCAAATCACCACTCAGTTTCTTGCCACTACAAAAGGGGCTGCCACAAACATTTTTGCACATGTGAGTCCCTTTCCCTCCTTTATTATCTCTTTGGTATATAAGCCCAGTAAAAACACTGCTGGATCAAAGGTATGCACATTTTGATAGCCTTTTGGGCATAGTTCCAAATTGCTCTTCAGCATGGTTGGACCATTTCACAACTTCACCAATAATGTATTAGTGTTCCAGTTTTCCCACATCTCTTTCAATGTTTGTCATTATATTTTCCTGTCTTGATGCAAAAATTATAATAAAATATCAGCAAAGAAATTACAGAAACTTATCAGGATAACACACTGTGAACAAGTGGGATTTATACAAGGAATGCAGGGCTACCTCAATATCAGGAAAGCTAATACCATAATCAGCCTTATCAATAACAAAACTAACAGAAATCATATGATAATCTCAGTAGATGCAGAAAAAGCTTTTGACAAAATACAGCACCCATTCCTATTAAAAACACTAGAGAACACAGGGATAAAGGGAGATTTTCTTAAAATAATAAGCAGTATCTACCTAAAACTAATAGCAAGCATTATTTGTACTGGAGAGATGCTGGGTGCATTCCCAATAAGATCAGGGGTGAAACAAGGATTTCCACTGTCATCACTATTATTCAACATTGTACTAGAAATGTTGGCTTTAACAATAAGAAAAGAAAAAGAAATTAAAGGATTTAGAATAAGCAAGGAGGAAACAAAACCACCATTCTTTGCAGATGATATGATGATATACTTACAGAATCCTAGAAAATAATCCAAAAACCTACTGGAATCAATTCACAGATTTAGCAAAGTTGCAGGATATAAAATAAACCCACACAAATCATCAGCATTTCTATATATTACTGACAAAGCCCAGCAGCAAGAGATATAAAGAGAAATTACATTTAAAATTACAAAATCAAATATTTGGGGGTCTACTTGCAAGACCAACCCAAGAACTATATAAACACAATTAAAAACACTTATCATACAAATAAAGTCAGATTTAATTAATTGGGAAAATATCAATTGCTCATGGGTAGACCAAGTTAATAATAATAAAAATGACAATTCTACCTAAATTCATCTACTTGTTCGGTGCCATACCAAACTGCCAAAAGTATTTTATAGAACTAGAAAAAAATAATAATAAATTCATCTGGAAGAACAAAAGGTCAAGAATATCAAGATAATTAATGAAAAAAATACAAAGCATGGTGGCTTATCAGTAGCAAACCTAAAATTATATTACAAAGCAGCAATCATCAAAACCATTTAGTATTGGCTAAGAAATAGAATGGTAGATTGGTAGAGTAGATTAATCACAATAATTGAAGTGTATAGTAATTGATAAAATCCCAAACTCCAGCTTCTGAAATAAGAACTCAGTATTTGACAAAAATTGCTGGGAAAACTGGAAAATTATATGTCAGAAACTCAGCATAGACCTACATCTCACACCCCATACCAAAATAAGATAAAAATGGGTATATGATTTGAACATAAAGGGTGATATATAAAGATATTACAAGAAAATTTGAAGATTATAAATTACTCATTGTGAATAGGTGAACAATTTATGACAAAGACATAGAGAGCAATGTGAGAATAAAATGGATAATTTTGATTATGTGATATTTTAAAAATTGTACAAATAAAATAAATATAGCCAAACTTAGAAGGAAAGCAGAAAATCGGAGAGGGGAGAGATTTGTAAACAGTTTCTGAGATTAACGTCTCATATCTTTTAAGAAATGATGAGCTTAATAATCTTAGAAAAATATGGATAGACAAAATAAGGAAGAGTAAAATGAGCAAAACTAAGAATATTGTATACAGTAACAGCAATATTATTTTAAGAACAGCTTTGAGGGACTCATTTTCACTATTACAAATAGCTAAATTAACTATGAAAGAAGAAACTATCTGCATCCAGATAAAGAACTGATAAATAGAAATATGCATAAAATAATTTTGTAAACTATGCACATATTTATGTCTAAAGGTAGCCATCACTACAATAGGGGGGAAAGAATAAAAAGGAAAAAAAGAATATTACATGATAATTTTGTTATATATTTAAAAGGAGGAGCAAGTTGTACATTATAAATTTTCATTTTCATGTGTAATTGTCTTTTATTTTCTATCATATATTATGAAAATGCTAATTTTACTTCTTAAGTTCAGAACAAAAAACTCCCAGTGGTCAATGATGTAGAAACCACCTCTACCAATACATCTCTGAAAGTAGGCCATATCTTAGGATCTTAGATTGTTCCTTGAGACACTGAGAGATAAAGGGATGTATCCATGGTGACAATACCAAGGTGTACCTAATGTTGAAGGAGGTAGATGGCATTGTAAATAATGCTGGACTTTGATTCAGGAAGATGCTTCAGATACTTCTTGGACAAGTCACTTAAATGCACTGTGCCTCAGCTATGGTCTAGATTGAAAGGTATGGACTTGATGATATCTTAATTCCCTTCTGACTTTGTATCTATGATCCTCTGACTATTCAGGGACTCCCAGTTCCTTTGAATTATGAAACATGATTGAATAAAGCATTTATTAACTACTTACTGTATGCACAGCACTATGATAAAAGCTGGAATACAAACAGAAAAGACAGTCTCTGCTTTCAAGACTCAGAAGAGAGGACAGCAACTGGAAGGTTTCATCTGCAACTTACAGAGAAAGACAGCATGATCCTTAGATTACAGTAGGAAAGCAGATGATAATGCCTCTTCTTTAATGTCACATCAGTTGATAAAATAGGTAATATGAGATGCTAATGTAAATAAAACAATCAAGCTCCTGAACTTTCCCTTTTCCCAATTTAGTAGGGACACCCTTTCCAAGGAATGATAGTGAATGACATTATAATCAATGACTATAGTTGCAACTTTCATGTTCTTAAAAGACAATTGAACTATAATCCTAAAAAAAAAGAAAGAATAGGAGGATTCTGAGAAGATAGTGGACTAAGTTGGTAAATTTAAAGTTCTCCCAATTTCCCCCATAAATACAAAAAAAAAATTTGCACCTCAGGGTGAACATAGACTGGTAAAAAATCAAGAAGACTTGGGGCAGAACAGACGTTCTCCTGATACAACTTAACCTGTCTGAAGTACAAATACTCCTAGGCTAGCTGAGTAGAAACACCAAACAGGGAGCCTTGATACTAGCTGGGTGTGGCTGGAGGCTCAACAGGAACCACAGAGACTTTCACCTCCTCAACTGTTTGTGGAGTCAGGTCTGAGTCTGGAAGACCAAGGGAAGCTTGGCTGATTAAGAATGCCAGGCCCAGCTATGCTGCTGAGACATGACTCTGGGCAAACAGGAACCAATGCCCGGTGAGCACAGAGGCAGTGGGGCAGGGATGCTCCCGCCTGTGAGCACTTGCAGAAAGGAGGAGCTCTTAGTATGGGGTTCCTGGTCAGGGGGAAGAGCTGAGGTGAAGCTGGAGACATCATGCCCTCCACCTCATGATTAAAGGTGCTTAAACTAATCTCTTGTTTTTTTTTTAAAGAAAAATAAAGTGAATTATCAAAAAAGAAAGAACCCCACCAAAGAAACATACTATGGGGACAGGGAAGCCCAGGTTTCATCTTCAGAGGAAGACACTGAAGTAAAAAAAAAAAGCTTCTATTCCAAAGAGTAACATGGAATGGCTCCCTGTCCAGAGAGAATTTATTGAAGAACTCAAAAAAGAACTTAAAAACCGAATGAGAGACATTAAGAAAAAACTAAGAAAAATTAAAAACAATCCAAGAAAAACAAGATTATGAATAAAAAATTAACCAACTAGGAAAGGAAATACAGAGTCTCAAAGATGAAATAACTTTCTGGAAATTAGAAGTGTGAAAAGGGAAGCCAGTGAAACTATAAGAGACCAAGGAATAACAAAACATTATAAAGAATGAAAAAATAGAACAAAATGTGAAATTTCTTATAAAAAAAACAGATCTGGAGAACAAATCAAGAAGAAAAAATATTAGAATAATTGGACTGCCTGAAAATTGTGACCAAAAAGGATACCATGACACAACAATGCAAGAAATAATCAAAATAAAATTGTCCTGGAGTGATAGAACATGAGGAGAAAGTAGAAATAGAAAAAAATCCACCAATCATCATCTCAACAAAATATTTTATGGAAAACACATAGGAACATTATTGCCAAATTTCAAAATCCCCAGATCAAAGAGAAAATTTTGCAAGAAACAAGAAAAAAAAACAATACAAATATGCTGGAGCTACAATTAGAATTGTACAGGATTTATAAGCAGCCATAATAAAAAAATGCAGATCCTGGATCAAGATTTTCAGGACTTTCTATCAATCAAACCTGAACTTTACAGAAAATTTAACATATAAAAGCTAATATCAAAGATCAATTTCAAGAATTCAACATGGACAAATTGTTTGGGTTTTTTTAACATGGGAAATGTATAGTATATGTTTAAGATTGACATCAACAATAGGGCAGCTCAAAAAAAAAAGATTGGGGCAGAGTTAACCTAAAAATAGAGATTATGTCATACAAATGAGGTACAGAGGAAGAATTGACACAAAGGCATTAAAGGGGAAGGAGGGCTCATAATTCTTAAAAACCTACTCACATCAGGAATGGGCTCAATAGACATTACATATATACTATGAAGAGTATAGCACCCTCCAAAATCTATAAAGAAATAAGGGAGGAAGGGTGGATGATTGGAGAAGCAAATGGTGAGGGAAGAAGACAAGGGAGAGATTTTTGGGTAGGAGGAGGTTAAGTAATAGCAAAGCAAGTTATGAAGCAGAATTAAAGCAAAATGTCAGCAAGGAGAGGAAAGATATGTATGTGTTTCTGTGTGAGGGTATGTGTATGTATATGTATGCGTATGTATACATGAATATATCTTTTCTTAACTACAGCCTGCTTAGGGGTGGGAGTGGATGAAAGGGGAAAGAGAGAATAAAGTACAAAAGGTATAGAGCAGAGAACAAAAGAACATTTTACAAGGCAGTAAAGAAAAGATGGACACTCATGAACATAATTTCTTCTATTATTATATATTTATAGATATAGATATATGTGTATATTTATAGATATAGATATATGTGTATATTTATAGATATAGATATATGTATATACTTTCTTGATTTGGTAATTTGTTCTATATTTCAAATCCTCCCTGATGGTCTGTTGAGCATGGGACAATATTCTCTTGTTTTGTTTCATTTTTTTTATTCCTTTTCTGTTTTCTTTTTTTCTTATTCTGTTTCTTTAAATAAAAGAAGTTTGGCAAAAAAAGAAGAAAAACACCTAATCTGCCTGTATCTTTCATAAACAAAGCATCTTTCTGAGCCAAAATTCTGCAATTGGCCAGAGTATCTTGTTGTTCTATATCGCTCCCCAGATTCATGCTTATTTCAAATATAAGGCAGCACAGGGCAATAGAAAGAATGCTTGATTTAGAGTTAAAAGACCTGGGGTCAGACAGTTCTCAGAGGTCAGACACCTGTGAGATTTTGAATAAGTCTCTTAACCAATCTATGACTGCTCACTGGTTTTGTCCTTTGTGCACAAAAAAGACCAAAATGGCAGCATTATGTTGGCATCAAGGTACAACGTTTCCAACTGTGGCTGATCAGACCAATAGGAGCTCAGAAGACTACGAAAGGTCTGGTAAAAATACTCCATATGAATATTTGGAGTGGAGATGTCTCTAAATTTGTGCATCTCATGTTTCTTTTGAGTCACCTCAATTCTACTTTACTCATAGTGCCTTCTTTGATATGGCACGCCATACTGGGTGGTCTTTTGCCAGCTTCTCCCATGTCTCACAATCGATTCATAATGGAATTCATTGAACTGATCTATATATAAATCGAGGAACAGGACTAAATGGTCTCTAAGGTCCCTCCCAGCTCTCAATCCAAGAACCTACAAAGCATCAGCTTCTTTCAAAGCTGGATCAGAGAAAGAGTAGAATTCTCCTGAGGGAGACAGCTCCAGTGAAGAAGAGAGGGAATCAGACTGCTGGACCCAGTGCAAAAGTTGCATCAACATTTATCTCGGATCAAAATAAAGCAATTGCTCCCAAGCAGAGTCATAGCATTAAGAGGGGGAATTAAAAGGTCTAGGTGATGTAGTGTGTCTGCCACAAACTCACTATTTGACCTTGAATATCAAATCTGCCTCTAGACTCAAAGTTCCATGTCTCCTGAATTTGAACTCAGTTTTCTTTCTACTCTATAAACTCCCTAAAAGGGTGAGGTCCAGGAATGGTGTAATCTGGGTTCTAGCTATTACTAAGTGGGAACAATTACAAATTGTAAGAAAATAAATGAATAGCTCATTTCCCACAGTTCCCTATGTTGAAAAAGCTTTAAGTAGAATAGGTTAGGAAATACACAAACTCCTTCCTCTGCCTAATTCTCCTCCTCAGTCCAGCATTATGAGGAAGATAGATTCTCCCAGCCCTATCCAATTGCCCTCATTGGTGATCCCTGTCCATTCATGAACTAAATGATCTTAAAATAGTCCTTCCCAGCTCCAAGCTCTGTGCTTAGTTTTCTGTTAAAGGCAGTTTCTAATAGAAAGAAGGACGAGATAGATGCTGAGCAAGAGACATATAATCCACAACCAACATCTCTCAACACCTAAAGAGGTAAAAATTGAGGGTGGGGAGAAAAGCTGTCTTCTCATGATTGACAGGGGCTAAGATAATACTTTGCAGTCTGCCTTTTCTCATAGCAATAGGTCTGCCAGTGTGTGGTGGGCTGGGCTGTTCTGAGCTCTCTCCATCTTCCTCCAGAAAGGTCTATATATTGCCACCCTGATGTCAGCCCAGGATTCAGATTTGAGAGTAGCTCTCCAGCAGCACCCAGAAGGTGTAGGGAAAAGACTGAATTAGTCATGGGACTATGAGCCTCTCCTTTAGGCTGGTCCTGCTGAACTAGATCTCCTGGAACAGTACCAGCTTCAAACACTCAGGAGACCGATTAGGACTAGGGCTGGATGAAGATGAATGTCCTCCATGGCTTCCTTCACTACAAGAAGGGAAAATGGAACAGATAGTTCATCTTTGGGATACATGACTTTTTCAGGAGTTGTGACAGTGACCATCTCACTGAAATACCTCTCCTCAGATAGAATTCTATTTAAATCAAACCATATAGATAGGAAGCCATCCCATTTAGTCCTTGGTGGGTGTGCTTCATTGTTTCCACAGAAGATTAAATGGGATAAAAGGAGAGAAGAAAGACCTGAATGTATATCACATCAGAGCACAAATGATTCTTTGGTGACATCTAATCTGAAACCTCAATTTATGTTAAAGATTGTGTCATGCTCAAGGTCACATAAGCAATAACTGGAAAAGCCAGAATTTGAATTCAGTTTTTCTGCCAATGAATCCAATATACTATGGTTTCCTCCCAGACAATTAGCTTACTGGAAAGGTAGGGAAGAAACAGGATCTTCCCCCTCATCTCTTCCAGGATGACAAAGTTAGAGCCAGGAAATTAATATTAGGTAAAAAGGGCAAAAGGAAAAGGGACATGATACAATTCTTTGGGCCTTAATGGTCCAAACTACTTTATTAAAGATCTCCAAAAGAAATATCAGAATGTTTTTTACCTTCACATGTCAGGAAAGGAGTGAAATGGAACATGAGAAGTCAAATAATTGGTCATGAGATGCACTGACTATCCAAGCACTGACCCAAACACAATCTCATTTCTCTTGATTGTCTCTTTCCTGTTACCCTTATATGTTACTGATCTAAAACCACTGAAGGCTCTGAATATCTGCACACAAACACACACACACATACATACACACACACACATGCACAAAATACAAATAATAATCAAACTAAAAAAACAGATAAATTTCTAGCCTGAGTTCTATTTGAACAGTAAGGTTCCATAGTGTCTTTTAAGGAGTATTGGTTCACCTAAGGCCTAGGCATGAGGAGAGAGAAGAAAATAAATGAATGAAAGGTTAGAAGAGAATGGAAATGGAGAGACAGAAGGCAGAGAAAGAAGAGAGGCATCAGTAGTAAACAGAAGATTGGCTGCCATTAAAAACTGCTTTGTGTTACTGCCCAATGAATAATCCTACCAGCACCTTCTAGCTCTCATCTTCTTTACTGTTCTTTATGGAGGCTGAGGCTCTACTTTCTTGTTGAAGGCTATGATCTCTATTCACTATGATCATTTTTCTGCTCTATTTGCCAAAAGATGATCATTTTTCCAGATTTTACAAATATAATAAAAATTATGGTGAGAGGCAACATGAAGTGATAGAAAAATACTCCAGGATTGAAGTCAGAAGATTTGGATTCACATTTTAGTCGTGCCCCTTACTCATGTGATTTTGACCTATAGAATCATCAAAAGGCAATATGACATAGCAGATAAAGAGCCAGTCCTGTAACCAGGATGATTATAGTCTTGAACTGGATACAAATTCAAGTCCTATTACTGATACATCACCTAACTCTTTTTTCTACTTTTTAATTTTTAAAGCTTTTTATTTTCAGAACATATGCACAGATAATTTGACATTGATCCTTGAATAACCTTATGTTTCAGATTTTTTCCTTCTTCCTTCCACTCCCTCCCCTAGATGGCAAGCAATCCAATATATGTTAAACATGTTAAAATATATGTTAAATCCAACATGTATCATCATATTTATACAATTCTCTTGTTGCATAAGAAAAATCAGATTGAAATAAAAGAAAGTAAATGAGTAAGAAAACAAAATGCAAGCAAACAACAAAAAGAGTAGAATGTTATGTCGTGATCTACATTCATTTCGCACAGTCCCCTCTCTGGGTGCAGATGGCTCTCTTCATCACAAGATCATTGAAACTGCCATCTCATTGTTGGAAAGAGTTATATTCATCAGAATTGATCATCCTTTAGTATTTTTGTTGCCGTGTATAATGATCTCCGGTTTCTGCTTGTTTCACTCAGCATCAGTTCATGCAAGTCTCTCCAGACCTCTCTGAAATCATCCTGCTAATCATTTCTTATAGAACAATAGTATTCCATAACATTCATATACCATAACTTTTTCAGCCATTCTGTTGCCAGTTTATTACCACTAAGAAAAGGCTGCCACAAACAATTTTGCACATGTATCACCTAACTTTTAATGCTCTAGGCAACTCTCTAGGACTCTTAAGAAGGTGTCTATCTGCTTTGGTAGAAGTAGCTCCTCATTAGACGGATGAAATGAAATATCGATCTAGTTCTCAACCCCATAGAATCAGATCTTGAGAATAAAAGGAAGCTCAAAAGTCTTCTAGTCCAACACGAACAAGAATCCCTTCAACAACATTCCTAATAAATGGTCATTCATTTTAAAATTAAGAACCTGCAAGTTCCCAAAACCCATTCCACTTTGGGACAGCTCCAATGATTAAGAAGATTTTCCTTATATTGAATCACTCAAGTCAAATCACTCTCTGCAATGGCAACTCTTCAAGTATTTGAAGGTAGCTACCATGTCCTCAATCATCCAATTTACTTTTTCTGTGCCTCAATTTCTTTAACTATGAAATAAGATTAATATTACTTATACTACCTTAAAAGCAGCTCTTTGTGATCAGGACTTAATAGACTGTCATTGGGAATTAATAGAGGTTTTGTCTTTTTTTTTTAATATACTTTTATTTATTTCACTAAACATTTTACAATACATGTAAAAAATAAACATTGATTTTTTTTAAAATTTGGCATTTAAAATTATTTCTCTCCATCTAAATCTCCCTCACTCCATGAGAAGACAAGCATACGATACTGATTATAAAGTGAAATCATACAAAACAGATTTCCACGTTAGCTATGTTACAAAAGAAAACATACACACAAGAAGAATGTTAAAAAGTATGCTTCAATCTGCACTCACAGTTCAACAGTTCTCTTTCTCTGAAAGTAGATAGAATATTTTTATGAGTCCTTTGGGACTGTCTTGAATCATTATCTTTTTAATTTTTAAAGTTTTTATTTTCAAAACATATACAGGGATAATTTGACAACATTGACCCTTGCATAGCCTTATGTTTCAGATTTTCTCCTCCTCCCCCCCCCGACTCTCTCCCCTAGATGGCAAGCAATTCAATATATCATATTGAATTATATTCAATATATATTCAATATATATTAAATATATTAAACATGCTAAAATATATGTTAAATCCAATATGTATAAACATTTATTCAATTCTCTTGCTATACAAGAAAAATCAAATAAAAAAAGAAAGTAAATGAGTAAGAAAACAAAATGCAAGTGAACAGCAACAAAAATAGTGAGAAAGTTATTTTGTAATCCACATTAATTTCCCACAGTCCTCTCTCTGGGTGTAGATGGTTCTTTTCAACACAAGATCATTGGAACTGGCATTAATCATTTGAGTTTCTCACTGGGAAAATGACTGTACACTTAAAAGTACAGATTTAGACCAAAAAAAAAACATCTCAAATGATTGTTGTAAATTTATAAGTTAATAATGTGTGTCATGGTGCTTTATAGCCATAAAATGTGACATTGGTTCAAGTTATTGTTATTATTGCTATGGTATATTTTAGGGTTTGTTTGTTTGTTCCTGCATTTGATCTAAAAGGAGATACTAAAATCTCCAATATTTTTCCTGGATCCTGGGCAACATGGCTCTCCAAGTTTACCACAAAAAAATAGGTGAAGATGAAACTCTACTATATCCATTAATGGCACAAATATGGTATGGATATCTAAACTGGGAAGAGCTAAAACAGAAAAAGAAACTTAAAGACCAATTTCCCTAATGAATATCAATGAAAAAACTTTGAACAAAATGTTAACAAGGACATTACAGTAAGATATCATAAGAATTATACACTATATCCAGATAGGATTTATATCATGAATGCAGGGACAAAAACTATGAGCGTAATTGACCAAATGAATAAGAAAATCCACAAAATCATATGATTATCTCAATAAATGCTGAAAAAACTCGACAAAATACTATACCCATTCCTATTAAATACACTAAATAGCATAGGAATAAAGGGAGAATTCCTTAAAATGATAAGCAATAGCTATCTAAAAGCATTTTATGTAATGGGGATAAACTAAAAAACCTTTCCAATAAGATCAGAGGTGAGGCAAAGATGCCCATTATCACCACTATTATTCAATATAGTATTAGAAATTTTGGCTTTAGCAATAAGAAGAAAATGAAAGGAATTAAAGTAGGTAATAAGGAAACAAGACTATCACTATTTACTTATAATATGATGATACACTTAGAGAATACTAGAGCTAAAAATTACCTAAAGTAAAAAACTTTAGCAAAGTTGCAGGCAATAAGATAAATCTAGGTGAATCATCATTTCTTTATATGAACCACAAAGCCCAGGAGCAAGATATAGAAAGAGAAATCCCATTTAAAATAACTATAAACAATAGTATCAAATAATTAGAAGTCTACCTGCCAAGATAAAGCCAGGAACTATATGAAGAAACTTCAAAACACTGTTCACCCAAAGTTATATCTGAACAATTGGAAAAACTATCAATTGCCCATGGGTAGGTTGAGTTAATATAATAAAAATGACAACTCTGCCTAAATTAATTTACTTATTCAGTTCCATACCAAACTACCAAAAAAACTATCTGATAGAGCTAGAAAAAATAACAAAATTCATGTGGAAAAACAAAGGTCAAGAATATCAAGGAAATTAATAGGAAAAATACAAAAAAAAATAGTAATACCAACTCTCAAACTGTAATATAAAGAATTAACCACTAAACTATCTGGTACTGGTTAAGAAATAGAGTGGTGGATCAGTGGAATAGATTAGGTATATAAGACATAGAAAACAATGACAAAAGTAACCTAGTATTTGATAAAGCCAAAGGTTCCAGCTTTTAGGTTAAGAACTTATTATTTTACAAAAACTCCTGGAAAAACTAGAAAACTGTATGATACAAACTACATATAGATCAATATTTCACAGTATATACCAAGATAAGGTCTAAATGGGTACATGATTTAGATACCATAAGTAAATTAGAGGAACAAGGAATAGTCTAAAGAGGGCGGTGGTACTATAAGCAAAGAAGAACAAGGAATAAGTTAATCTGTCAGACCTATGGCAAGGGGAATTTTTTAAATGAAACAGAAAACATTATGAAATGCAAAATAGTTAATTTTGATTATATTAAATTAAAAAGCTTTTGTCTAAATGAAACCAACGTAATCAAAAGAAAAAGGAAAACAGAAATCTGAGAAATAATCTTTATAGCAAGTGTTTCTGTTACTGGCCTCATTTCTCAAGTGTATACAAAACTGGACAAAATTTATAAGAATACAAGCCATTCTCTCATAGATAAATGTCAAAGAATATGAACAGGCAGTTTCCAATGAAGATACCAAAGCTATCTGTAAAGATATGAAGAAACGCTCTAAATCATTTTTGATTAGAGAAATACAAATTAAAACAGATCTGAGATACCTACCATTTCATAACTGTCAGATTGACCAATATGATGAAAAAGAGAAAAATGATAAATGTTGGAGTAGATATGTGAAAATTGGGACACTGATGCATTACTGATGGAGTTGTGAACTGATCCAACTATTCTGGAGAGCAATTTAAATCTATGCCCAAAGGACAACCAAATTGTGTGTGTGTGTGTGTTCACACACACACATACCCTTTGGCCCACCAATACCACTACTAAGTTTGTATCCCAAAGAGATCATAAAAAGGTGGAAATGACCTACATGTGCAAAAAATATTTATAGCAGTCCTTCTTATGGTGGCAAAATGTTGGAAATTTAGAGAATGCCAATCATTTGGGGAATGGTTGCATAAGCTGTGGTATATGAATGTAATGGAACACTACTATGCAATAAGAAAAGCTGAACAAGCATAATTTCTGAAAAACCTGCAAAGACTTGTATGAACTGATGCAAAGTGAAATGAGCAGAACCAGGAAAACATTGTACACAGTACTCTGAATGCAGGCTGAAAACATATTTTGAAGCATATTTTTACTTGTGTTATTATTTCTTATGGATTCTTTTTTCTTTTCATCTGCTTCTTTTTTCACATGACTAATATGGAAATATTTTACATGATAGTTTATATATTAACTAGATCAAACTGCCTATCTTCTTTGGAAGAGAGGAGGAAAGGGAAGGAGCAGAGAAAACTTGAAGTAAAAATCTTGCAAAAATGAATGCTAAAAATTTTGTCATATATCTAAGGGAAAAATAAAATGCTACTATATTTTATAAAGTTTACCACAAGATACATACTTAGGATGAGACAATTTCTCAGTTTCACTTCTCAATTCTGCTCTTCTAAGAGAAGAAACAAAAAGATTCCTTTTACTGATTTAAAACTTGATACCTGTTATCTTAAGGGATTTATGATCTCATCCATATGGACATCATAAGTCCATAAGGACATCATAGTTGACAATGCCAATCTTGAAATCAGGAAGACTTGTATTCAAATTCTACATCCAAAATTTACCAGCCATGTGACCTACCACAAGTTATTTAACTTCTGCCTGCCTCTGTTTTCTTATCTGTAAAATTAGGATAATAGTAAAACATACTTCACAGAGTTAGTGTGAGGATAGAATAATATATTATATGTAAAAACATTTTGAAAATCTTAAAGGAATGGCAAATCTTGGTTTTCTATGTGGGTTCTATTTCCAATTCTCTATATAACAAGCTATTGTGATTCTTGTCCATGTCCACCAATCACTCCCTGGAATAAAATCTATCCAACATACCTAGGCCATCCTCTAGGCCTAATAGTTTATTGATACTAGAACAACTCTCAGGTTATTCTTTTTCTATTCCTTCTTGTTTTGT
This sequence comes from Myrmecobius fasciatus, assembly GCA_023553655.1. Taxonomy (NCBI): domain Eukaryota; kingdom Metazoa; phylum Chordata; class Mammalia; order Dasyuromorphia; family Myrmecobiidae; genus Myrmecobius; species Myrmecobius fasciatus. The sequence continues at coordinate 7,270 of JAJPUD010016295.1, read as the reverse complement.
CTCCTGTTTTGATCACACAGCTCCTCCACCAAAGTGCTACCCCAATGCTTCATTGTGGAATTGGGGCGATACTGGGTTCTTAAGGCCTACGAGAGTATGACACAAATCCTGGCAGGTCCTGCCAAGCTCAGAAGTTTTCATTCCAGTAACAGATAATGTCTGATCTTGGAAGACCAATCTAATTTAGTCTAGGGAGGCTTATCATCATTAGGCTGCCCCTTTGGTGATGGATTCTTTGGCCATGATAACCCATGAAATAGAAAAACAGAAAATAATTCTTATCCTGGAAGGTCCCATTCTACTTTTATGGAGACAGTGGCAAAAATGGTAGAAAAGAATGGTGGGGTTGGAGTTAGGTGCAGAAGATACTAAGAATAATGACACAGAAGTTATTGTTTCATTTTTTTTAAATAAGGGAATAGAATGGCTCATTAAAAGAAAGGAAGACATCATCAGTTTATAGATGGAAAATATCTTAGAGGTAATCTGCCAACTCCTTTATTTTATAGGTGATTTAGCTAAGATAACATAAATAATAAACATTCAAAGCAGGATTTGAATACAGATCCTGTTTCCAAAGCCCTTTCCACTCTACTACTTCAACCCCTTTGCATGAACCTAAGTCTCTTTACAATCCCCTCCAATTCTAGTGCAGCTCTAAAATGACACAGAAGTAGCAGTTACTCCCAGTCCCATGCTTTATATGTGACCTACAGATCTATGATTTACTTTTAAAAAAAAAGCTGAAATTGGTGGGTGGGGAGTGAGCTCCTCGCTCATTTCCATGGGATCTATCATCACCACTTAGCATTTATATTGCATGGCTACATCTGCAGAATGCTTTCCAATCACATTTAAAAGGTATTTGTAGAACTGCAGTGGCTTTTCAGCTATCTGCAATTATTCCCCAGTTTTCTCTTGGGCATTTGGATCATTTGGGACAGGTTTTTGAAGAGGCTTCTTAATATTTTTAACCCTTAGCTACAAGAATCCAAATGACCCCTCTTTGTGCTGCTCCCAAGGAGGAGACTAAAGGGCTGCTTTCCCATTCCATCCCCAACATTCTCCAGGATCTTCAGTGTATAAAATAAAGATATGAATATTTTCCTATTACTTAGAATCACAGAACATATGTAAAAGATTTAAACTCCAGAGAAGGAAGGTATTTTTGTGAGGTATTATTAGTGAAAGGTTGTCTTTATGAACTTTAGAAGTGGTTAGTGTGTCAGATAGAATTATTTTTATTTTTTTAAAGATAATGAGAACACTGTCTATAGTAAACTGAGTGTTAGACTCAAGTCAGGGAGACCTAAGTACAAATTCCACTTAGCTAGCTGTCTGACCATAGGCAAGTAAATCATTTATCCCCTAGTATCACAGTTTCTTCATCTACAAAATGGGAAGAAGACAAATAGACACACCAAACAGTATTGTTGTATACACTCAATTAAGATCATAGGATCAAAGATCTAGTATATAAGAGATCTCAGAGGCAATCCAGTTCAATCTCCTTTTTATAGAGGAGGAAATTGAGGTCCAGGAGATTACATGTTTTGCTCAAGGACACTAGGGTTTTGAACATCAGATGTGAGATTTAAAATGCTTTAGCCAGTGTTTGTCTGCTTTTCTTACTATACCATATTATCTCTATCCATGATAACACAGTGCCTCTTATATTTTACACAAATACAGTAAACTATTCCTATGCAAGTTATATCCATTTCCTCATTGTGGAATGAGTAATGTATGTAAAGCATAATGAAAACCTTAAAAGACTAGATTAGGGTCATCTACATAATTATATAACTTCATTTGCATTTCCTCAGTGAGAGTGTACCTAGGGATCATGGAGCAATAGGGATGTTTTATCTGAACTTTATATCATCTTCAGCACCTCGGACAGAGCTCTGTATGGTAGAGGAATTTTATTAGTGCTTGTTAAATTTAATGTAGATGTAATCTTAGAAATCCATACTGTACTATACTCAGGGGCCTCCCTGGTTGGCTGAGAATAGAGGAAGATAGAATGAGCAAGTTCAATATAGGGAAAGAAGATAAGTGAATCCCCAAATCAGCATGGCTTAGGAATGAGAATGGGGGTTATAGAGTAAGAGGATGCCTCTCTTCCTGTGACCTCTCTGCCTTTGCCCCTGCATCAGCCAGAATCAAGCCTCCAAATCCTTGGGGGGGTTTGTGTGTTTATTCATTTGTTAAAATTTAAAGACTAACTTTATTCTCTAAGGCCTCCATATTCCCAAGTCTTCCTAGGATGCTTGGCATAAGTTCCCATTGAGGTTTTGGTTCTCTGGCTTCTGTTTTTTTAACTCCCACAGCCAGAGCTCCAGAGATCATTCCCAGACTAGCCTCACCTCAAATTGCACTTCCTTCCTCCTCTTTGTTTTCTGGAGCCCAAGAAAACTTATCCCTATGCAAAATTAAAGCAACTCACTTAAGTCACATTTTTATAGATAACTTTCCACTCTAGCTCTGAGCTCTTTGAATACTTGAACTGTCTTATGTTTTTCTTTACATCCCAGAGCTTAGCACAGCATTTAGAACATAGTACAGACCTATCCAAGGCTGGACATTGAGAAAGAACCTTGAACTATGTAATCACTTCCTTCACTCAATGGAATTTTTTCCAGTCACTAATATTCCAAACTCATTCCTTAATTGTTAACATTTTCTTGTCTCAACATACTCTATTTTTGCCAGTGATTTGGCATTGAATAAACCCTATCCCCTACCCTGATACCAACTCCCTTAATGCCATTTTCCTCCATCTGACTCTACAATGACCTACTCTAATTCTTTACCCACTTCCACTATGATATATAGAATACCTGTTCCACAGTAAAGAAATCTGGTTTCAATTTAAACTTTTTTTCTGTTTTCATTTTTTTCCATCTTGCCTCACTGAAATCTGGTTCCATCCTGATGACTCAGTTTCTCTGGCTACCCTCTTCAGTATTGTTTCCACTTTCTCTCATTCCCCTGGACTCAATGGTCATGGCAGGGAATGCTTCTTGGGATACTCCTTACTCCCAACTGAGTGTGAGAGAGTTGAAGACTATGAGAAAGTGAGAGCATCCTCATTTCTAGACCTTCCCACTATCACTCAGTAATCTCTCCAACTTTGAAGTTAATCCAAATCATATTTATTACCCAATTAAGATTCTGGTAACTTATCTACTGACTCCTGAGAAACTCTTCTTTTTTTCTCAATGGGATCAGTGCCAATTTTCTTAACCTATGCCATGCCATTGAACTTCGATGACTCTGGAGGAGAGAATGAGGTCCATAACTTTGCATAGCTCTGTCTCACTTCAATCCAATTTATTTGCAAGTTAAGACATCATCCTCCTGATATCATTGTTTCTCTTCAAGAATGAAGAATGAATAACAACAGTACCTGGCTCATAACCTTTCTTTTCTCTTTAATTCCTGTCTTCATACTAGGTAACTTCAACACATATATTCTCAAATATACTAAATGACATTCATCAATTTACTCAATTCCTGAGTTACTTCCTCCACTTTATCTCAGCTATAGATAGGAAATAGTTACACCTTTTATTTTGTTATCCACAAATATCCCACTTTTAGGTTCATGAACTCTGAAATTCCTTTATCTGATTATAATCTTTTTAATTCTATCTTTCTCCCATCTTACAAGCTCCTAACCCTGTTCTTCATCCTTACCATCAGCTCCTATCTTTTTAGTTTTCATTTCTTTCCTTTTCAATCACGCCTATACTGACTACACTCTCTTCACTTCTTCACCTTTACCTATTGGCAAACCAGTTTAATTCTAATCTGTCCTTCCAAGTCCCTTGTCACCTTGTTTTATTGCCAAATGTGTCCTTCAAACCTTAGATCACTCCTGCCACCACTGTTTTCCTTCCTATTGACATATTACTGAACAAAGCTGGAAAAAGTCATAAAATTGTATTGACTGAGTCAGCTAAAATTTTGTCATGCAATTTCAATTGAGCCTTCACTGCAGCATGGCAATCTTTTTATACCTCCCTACTTGATTTACTTTTGCACTTATCATAGCAATTTTTCTAAACATTTTCATGCCTCCTCCAACCTCTCATGCCTCCTCTTCCCGACTCTCTCAGCAGAGAACATTGCTTTATATTTCACTAAAACTCTGAGAACATTAGCTGAAAGTTTCCTTTCCTCTTCTTTCCTTTCCTCATCTTACATCACTTAAATGCTTTCCCCCACAATCTTCTTCTTTACCCATCTCACAAGAAGTAGATCTTCTCTTTCAAAGCAACTCCCTCTGTGTGCACAAATTATCCCATTTCATTCTATCTTCACCACCAGATTACCCCTTCTCTTATCTCCATTCTCTCATTAGTCTTAAATCTTCCCCTGTCAACAGGCCTCTTCCCAATTGCCTACTAACATGCCAATTCCTTCCCCATCTTTAAAATACTCTCACTTGATCTAGTCCATCACTGGTTGGAATTGTCCTTTATTCTCCTCTCTTTTGTGTCTAAACCCCTTAAGAAGGCTGTCTACAATTGGTACCTCCACTTCCTCGTCTTTCATTCTCTTCTTCACTGAAGTCTGGCTTCTTACCTCATCATTCAATTGAAATTGCTTTTTCCAAAGTTACTAGTGATCTCTTAATTGCCAATTTCAGTGGCCTTTTCACAATCCTTATTCTTTTTTACTTCCATGGCTCATTTGACATTGTTAATCACCCTTTTCCCCCTTGATATTACCTTCTCTCTATGGAGGAGATATATGGGACATTAGCTAGAAAGGATGAATGGATCAAAGAAAGGTTTTTTGGGAAAGCTATACATGTGCTTGACAACAATAAAGAACAAGCCAATAGACCAGGCAAAACTGAGATTAGTGAGAAAATAGGTATTCTAGAGAGAACAAATTACTCAAGCAGTTGTTGCTTAGTCATTTTTCAGTTATGCTCAATTCTTTGCAACTCCATTTGAGACTTTCTTGGCAAAGATAATGGAGTGGTTTGCTATTTTCTTCTCCAACTGATTTGACAGATGAGGAAAATAGGGTTAAGTAATTTATCCAAGGTCACACAGCTGAGTGTAAACTCAGGTCTTCCTGACTTCAAGCCAGGCACTCTATCTACTGCTGCCCCCACATTCTCAAAAGAGGATGCCAGCCCAAGGAATTATTATTTTCTCCTATGTGCAATAGGAAGTGAGGTAATAGGAAGCCATCCGAGTTTATTAAATAGGGGAATGAAATAGCTAAACCAGTCATTCTTCAGAACAAAAAATAGATGAGAAATTACCAGTACTGGACCCATGGGTTCTTGCTTGGTTGGAAGTATGGGAAAAATTGAGAAGAGACTTGAATTTTCAATAGGGGTGTCCAGCAGGCCTTTAGTAAGGTCAACAGTTCTGCCCTCTTCTCTTCCCCTGGGTAGAATCTCAACAGAAACTAGCATAATCTGCCCTTGCGTTTTGAACTATGAGGAAATAGCCTTCCCTTCCCTTGATAGAAGGGACACTTATTGCTTGGTAGGTTTGGTTTTGTTGAGGTTTTTTGAATGTTTAATTTAGTATTATGAAAATATAATGATAAGATTCTAGAAGATCTCTTACCTGAAGAAACCTGAAGAAAACTGAAAAATGTGCCATCCAAGAGAATATGAGAAAAGAAGAAAAAGTAGAAACTTCAAGGAAAGACTTTGATCACTTATTGAGTTCAGGATTTGTACTAAACTTCATCTTATTGGCTATATGACCTTGGAAAAATCACTTAATCCTGTTTGCCTCAGTTACCTCATCTGTGTAATGAAGCTGAAAAAGGAAATAGCAAACTACTCCAGTATCTTTGTCAAGAGAACCCCAGAGAGGGTCCTAAAAAGTTGGACTTGACAGAAAAGAGACCTAACAACAACAAAAGGGTAGCTAAGTGGCACAGCATATAAGAAACTGAACTTAAAATGAGAAAAACTTGAGTTCAAATCCAGATTCTCCTAGATAGTCTGAATCCTGATTCAAACTCACTTCTTTCTGACTTCAAGTCCAGCATTTTGCCTTGCCAAGCTGTCATTCAATATGCATGATAATTACAATAATGTGAATAGAAAGAACAATAAAAAGAAATTTGATGCTATACAAATATAACTAAACCTGTCCCCAATTTTTTTTTTGAGAAAATGTACCTCTCTGCAATTTTTTTGGAGAGATAAGATACTATAAAAATGGAAGATTACGTATAATGACAGGTGCAGTTGACATGTAAATTGGTTTTATTGAACTGCTTTTTTTCTTTTCAAATTTTAATTACAAGAAAAAGCACAATGGGTAAGGGGATTTGAAAATCAATGTGATATCAGAATAAAAGACATCAATAGACCAAATAAAAAGAAACATTTTTGAATAGTATGATGCTGGTGTAATATAAATGATATGGTATATATGTATACTATAGATGAGTGGGACAGAGTAGGGGTAGTCAGGGTGGGGAAGAAGTATAGAAGAGTAGACAGCTGACTGATTTGAAAGAGGAATGAGTCTGGCAGAAATGAAAGGCTCAGTTTTCCCCCAGATGTCCACAGGTGCATAATAAGAAAAATTTGGGAAACTTTTCATGAGACCACATTATTAATTTCACTGACGCTCACAACAAGCTCCTTATTGCAAGGAAAAGGATTTTTTTTTAACATCCTCCCTTTCTGTTGTCAACTGCTGGCACTTTCTAAGCTAGAAGACAGTTGACAAGGTTAAGGGGAAAGAAGATCAGATATGTTATCCTACTCTTCAAGTTCCTGACAGACACATTTTTGTGGAGTGGGCCCACTACTTCCCTACACATCTCCTTTACAAAATAACCCTCCCGTGTGCCCCACATCGCCCTGCCAATCATAGATAAAGATAAGAAAAACTCTCCAAGTCCTCCTCCTAAACTGTAAACCTCTCAAGCAATTATTTGTGGGAGCTTACTCTGCGTCTATCAACCACTAGATTAAATGCTGGCTTTTCTCAAAGCAATGCAATGTAGGAGGGAAACATGGCAGTGCTGGAGTACTGGCATGCCAACCCAACAGCAGGGCTTCAGAAGGCTGAAAGAACATGGCACCACAGTCAATCTTTTCCATCCATCTAATCATCAATATTCCCATTGTTCTGGGAGGCCAAGCAGTGCCAATGATCTTCCTCCCTATTTTCATCACCAAAATAGCTTATCCCCGAGAATAGCTTACCAAGAGCTGCTAATGGAAATCTTTGGGGTGGACTGATTTTATAGGACCCTCAGGCTAAAAGGC
>JAJPUD010016294.1:0-34571 GCA_023553655.1 Myrmecobius fasciatus | reverse complement strand
TTTTTTTTCTTTCTTTTTTCTTAGAAAGAACATACCTTTCACAACTGTGACTAGCAGAATAATTAATTACCAAAGGAAGTTTAGAATTTATCTTAAAACAAAAAAAAGATAGCTTTGACTATTTAAAGTTAAAAAGTTTTTGCACAAATAAAACCAATACAAATATTCATAAAACTCTGGTCTCTAAGATATATAAGGAATTAACACAAATATATAATATCAAGCGTCAATAGGTAAGTGATTAAAAGATAAGAACAATTTTTTTTGCAAACTATGAACAACCATATGAAAGATTGCTCCAAATCTCTACTAAAGAAATATAAATTAAATCAGCTCTGATATTTCACTTCACATTTGTCAAACTGTAAGTGACAAAAGTTGAAGGAGGTATTAGAAAATAGACACACTAATATAGTATTAATGGATCTATGAATTGGAAAACAATTTTGAATTAAGAGAAATGGCTAGATTGTTCGTCCACTTTTTTTCTCTTTTGGGCAGATACTTGACAACAAAATATTCATAGCATAACTTTCTGTGATAGCAAAAATAAAAAACAAACAGAAAATTGGGGGGGGGAATTAGATGTCTATAATTGGAGAATGGTCCAACAAATAAAAATATAATGGAAAATTATTAAACTTTAACAAATGATGAATATGAGCAATTTAGAGAAACATGGGAAAATATATACTAAAATCAGAGTGAAGTAATCAGGAAGAGGGAATGATATTTCCAATGACTACAATAATGTAATTGAAAGTAACACTAAAATTAAATCTAATCTGATCATTATAATGGCCAATTATATAACTATATATTATATAATAATATCCTATATAAATTATATGTTATCAGTCTTATCCCTAGAAAAGAAATGACTCGGCATTTTCTCTCTCAAGGTAAAAAGGTGGGAGATTACAGGTACAGAATGTTACAAATACAATCAGAAGTATTCACTGTGGCATAGGCTTTACTTAACTATCTTTGTTTCACAAGAAGTATAATTCTAGGTTTTGGGTGAGGACAACATAGTATAACTGGAAGTGACTGTGACATTAAAACAAAAGGCATTAATGATTTTGTTTAAAAAAAAAGAAAAGAAAATCATGCTAAAGTTGATGATTCATTAAAAAATATGTACTAGACCTGTTTTTAGATTTTAAAAGTTTTATACAAATTAATTCCTGATAATGACATTTTCAGCATTAATAGGGGAGATATTTGAGTATGGGATCTTTCTAGATAATATCACATTATAGTTTCATAAGATAATAATAGATTAAGAGCCAGAAAGGGCCTTAGAGAATTCTATTCCAAAGCCCTCATCTTATCCATAAGAAAATTCAGGTTAGGTGACTTAGCTAAGGTCATACTGGTAGATAGAATCAAAGGTAAGATTTGAACCCAATCCTATGATTCCAAAGGGAGAGTTCTTTCCACTCTAATAGGTAGTTTCTCAAGTCAAAAATTTCTATTTTTTTTTAAATCTTTGTCTCTAACATCTAGCACAATTCCTAGCACATAGCAGATATTGAATAGATGCATGCATTCATGCACAAATGAATGAATGAGTGAATTGGGTCACTTTATATTTGATCCCTTTCATAGAATTGATTTCATATGAATTCCAAACTGACTAAAATACATCCTACTCCAAGACTGGTGGCAGAAAGATGGATTTGTAAAAAAAGACAAGACTAGGAAATAAAAAATATGAATGTACATAAGATGATATTGACGAATCTTCTTAGTATTGGTTCAAATCAAGTGTGATCGCAAAGAAGCAAAACAGGGCTTTCTTTCTTTCTTTTTTCCCCACGCTCTTTCCTACCTCCCTTCCCCCATGCGTTCAGCAGGACCATCATCAGGTTCATTGAAAACCCAAAACAGAATGTTCCAAAGACAGAATAGCTCGACATTTCTAGTCATTATATATTTCACTTGACTGTCAGAGATAACCAACTCGTCAGCCAGATCCATCTCAAATGATGTCTGTGACCGTGGAGCAAATGGCCATTAGTCAGTTCACTAACTCCCTGCCCGCCAACACACCCTTTTGTATTGAGTTCCGCGGACGTACCTGTGAGCGCCTGCGCTGCTGCGGCTGAGCTGGGCATGGCGGCTGCATCTTGGGGGATGGAGCTGACATCTGGCTCCGGTGTGCTTCGCGGCGGACGCGGAGGGGAGATTGCTAAAGGAGTCATTAGAACACGAGACTTCAGCTGCAAGATATAACCAATTTGGTGAATGAAAACCTAGAGGGCATCATCTCCTTGTCTCCCTGAATACTTCCCTGTCTGTAGTTAGCAAATTCTAGTGCATCCCCCATCTTGCCTTTCCTTTCCCCTCCCCAGTGTGTGAAGTACGAAAAGGGTCACTGATGGATACATCCTGTGTGTGAAGTAGAATTATGTGTCAACAGTGATAGGATAGCCCAATGGTATCTGTAGTCCCCAAGACCACATCAAGGAAAAGCTATGATAAGCACGGGTTACCTTTTGTCTACATCATAGGGAATCAGAGTCAAAAGGGGGTCAACTAGTCCAACCTGGACCAGAACTAGATCTCTCTCTACAAACAAGAATAGTTAGTTTTAAGATGGAATTTTGAGGTTTGCAAAGTGCTCTATGTATCCTTTGATCCTCGTGACAACCCCCTGAGGTAGATGCTTTTATAGCCCCAAATTTACAGAGGAGGAAAATGACACTTAGGAGAGGCTAACTAATTTCTGGTCATTCAAATAGTTCCAAGTCTGCCTAAGTGAACTAGCCCCACAGCTCACTATCTTTTCCACAGTAGCATGAGAGACTTGGTAAAATTCTTTGTTAAAATCTCAGTAAACTGAAACTATAGCATTCCTCAAATCTGTCAGTCTAGATACCCAATTTTTAAAAAAAGAGGAGGGGGAAGAAAGGGGAAGTAGTTAATCTAGCATGACCTGTTCTTGATGTTGGTCCTTTGGGATCACAGCTTTCTTTTCTGGATGATCATTAACTATCTCCTCAATAGGGCATTTTAGAATTTTTCTTTTTTTTTCCTGAGGCAATTGGGGTTAATGATTTGCCCAGTGTCATACAGCTAGGAAGTGCTAAATGTCTGAGGCCAGATTTGAACTTGGGTCCTCCTGACTTCAGAGATGGTGCTCTATCCACTATTTTAGAATTTTTCAATGAATCAAAGTAAAAATCGACATCCTCTTTGCTTTCTTGAAAATGGGAAGAATATTTGACTTTCTTCAATCCTGCAGTATCCTTCTCACTCTCCATGGGGCTTCAGAGGTCATTGACAGTGGCTCAGTAATCCTAGTTGCCAGTTCTTTTGATACCTGAGGATATTAACTTCTGGACCACGTGATTTGAATTCATTAATTTTATTATCTCTTTATTTATCTGGAGAATAAATAAAATAATTTACAGAATTTCAGCTGCCTAAGGCTTCCCATGAAACTGGTGATGTTCTAAGTAATAAGAAGCAATGGATATCTAATTGACATCTAGATTCTCATACTGATTCTAGCACTTACTAGCTCAGAAATTTACTAAGTGACAAGTTTTCTTATGTTTCTGGGCCTTGGTTTCCTCATTTGTAGAATGAGAAGTTTGATTCTATGATCTTCAAGGTCTGATCCTAACAATCTATAAGGTTATCTAAGCCCTACAGTTTACAGCCTTGGGTTCATATAAATTAGCCTGCAATCATAAAGGATCACTGTAACCTTCAATGTCATACTCTCCATATCCTTGGTGACTCTTTCCTGATAAAGGAGGCATGGTACAATCAAAAGAACACTGGTTTTGGAGTCAGAGGGCTTGAGTTCCCACTTTTGACACTTCTGTCACTCCAGGCAATTTATTTAACCTCCCTGTGCCTCAGTTTACTCACCTGTAGAATGAGAGGGTTGAACTACATGGTTTCTGAGGTCCCATCTCACTCGAACTATGATCCAACTGTGAAAATATATATAGGAACCATTTCCCAAAAGGAGAAACTTACTCTCCTGTGGCTAGTTCTAGCAATTGAGGCTACTAGCCATTTGTCCTGACATATGTATATTCTGTGATAAGAAGAAGCCAGCCTCCATGTCTTGCTTGGAACCTTAAACATGGAACAGAAAATTTACTCTTACAGTACTAGGGCATTGTTATTCAGGATGACTTATCAGCAAACTTTGCACCAAGGTAACAAGGATTGAAGATTTTCTCTGTTAAATATTATTCTCTGTTAGTAATCTAATAGAATGCAAACTCTTTGATGACGGGGACTTCTTCATTTTTGTCTTTATAATTCCAACATAAGCATGTGCTTAATAAACTTATTGACTAAAATGTTTGTAGAATCTGAGTCAATTCTGATCTTCTGCCCTCTATATAATACAGTTACTCTAATGTCAAGCCATTCTTTATTGTGCCTTTAATCTCACATGTTGGAAAAGAAACAAGATTAATGATTAACAATTAACATTACTTTGTGGTACATGATGTAATGGGATTTTTTTCAACACAGGAATGACTATGCTGTGAGAAATAATGAATACAGAGTAACATAAAAAAGATTTATATAAATTGTTGCAGAATAAAGTATAATAAGGAAAATAACAGACAATGATTCAAACAACATAAATGGAACAAAGATTTATAAAACAAAAGAAGCTCAATGTTGCCAAATTATGACAAATCCTTTCAAAGACCTCTCCCCACCTTCTTTGAAGAAGGCTCCATACTGTGAGTATGGAGCTTTACATGTAATGTCAGACTTTTTAGTCCACTGATTAGTTTTGTTAAACCGATGTCTTCTTTGTTATAAAGGGTGACTTGTAAGAGGTCAGGTAGGTAAAATGAAAATAAAAGATAACCATAAAATTTATTTTATAAAAGAATTACAATTACTGCCACTAGTATCTATTTATGTGGTTGTGTCTAATGGGAATGCTTTTGAAAAATCCAAAGCATTAAAAGTAAGAATTTGCTATTAATAGGTTTTTCAACATACTACAAGCTGGGCATTCAAACAAAATTAAAGGCCACAAAAATAGAGTAAAGTGCTTTTAAATATTTCCCAAAATAATGAAAATGAGATTGTAGTTGTGAACAAATGAGTGAACCCAAAGTGCTTTGTGAACTGGTCACAGCAACTTGGGCATTGTCTGCTTGTTCATTTGTTAAATGTCCCAGTCTGCCACAGTGCCACTCAGGCTCAGTGAAAGTGAACCAACTTTCCACTTGGATAGCCTTTCAGTGAGTAAAATTTCTCCCTGCATGTATCAGGCTGCTCAGCTGGTGAAGGCCATGTAATGAATGAGGAGGGATAAGCAATGAGGGCCCTCTCGCTAAAAATGTTACCTTTGATTCTCCCCTTGGAGCAGGGATGTGATTTGGAAACCCCAGGACCGAAAGTTGAAGCCTCTCCAACTTGTAAAATGATGAGCTCCAACTTCTGCCCCAATCTGTTCAAGCTGTTCTCCTGGCAGGTGATTTTTCTTTGTTTTTAATGGACAAACTCAAATAGGCTACAGACGAACAAACGGCCTGGAATGAAGAGGAAGGAGGGGAGGAGGGGAGTCTTTCTTGGCAGTCATACCCACTTGAAGAAGATTCACTGCCCAGGCCGCCTTGCCCTGACATACAGCAGCTAATCAATTTGCAATCTAGGGAACACACTCAAAGCCAACAATCCTATACAGGCACTGGTAAAGTTGGCACCTTGATCTGAAATGCAAAACCTTAATCAAATGCATCCAACACGATATGTGTAAAGGGCGTTGCTGCCAATGGCTGCCAGAGGAGCCTGTGCTTTGCCTTGTTAATAGTATCATGGTGAGAATGGAACAGAAGGAGAAAGTACCCATCTCTGCCAGCTGGAAAGACAACTGAAAAGGGCGGAACCCTCTGGCCAGCTCATCTTTTCTTTGCATTAAGAGACTCAACATTTAACTTTTGGACAATTTGGACTTTGTGTTCCATGTTGATCTATTCTTCTGTGTCATACTTCCTTGATGACTTTTAGCTCAATTAGGCCAAACAAAAAAACAAAACAAACAAACAGCATTTATTAAATACTTTCAACATGCTTTTATATCCTATCACCTGGGAAGGAGAGCGATGCTATGCTTTAGGTGTCGAGTACAAAGAAGAAAAAAATTATATGGTCCTTGCCCTCAAGGAGCTTGTGATTTAGTGGCAATAATAAAAATAGCTAGCATTTAAACAGTGTTTGAAGGTTTACAAAATGTATGACATATGCTCTTACATTGTACTCTCTCAATAGCCCCATGGAGCAGTTGCTTTTATTATCCCAATTTATAAATGAGGACACTGAGTCTAAGAGAAATTATCTTGCCCAGGTTCACAAATTGATAAGTATTTGAGGCAGGATTTGAACGCAGCTCTCCCGATTCCAAGTAAAACATCCACTGTGCTGCCCAGCTACCTAATAATTATTCTAGGAAATGAATAACCATTTGGAAGGTGGATAAGATTTTCCCCCAAAAAAGTAATTGCCAAATATAATATACAAAGTTATATATACATTATATGTATTTATATACATTTCAAAATACATAATTGCTTAGAAATGATCTAGAACAGTATGAGAGATTTGAGGAGGAAGGATCACTTACTTAAAACTGGAGGGGAGAAGGAAAAATGAACAGTAGGATGAGATTCCATTGTGAACTAAAATCCCAATGCAGAAACCAATCTAAAAGCAAATGATTATTTACTAAGATCCTGTGTAAGTTGTTTCCTCTGGAGGAAAACTCAATGTCATGCATGAATGAATGAATTTTTCCCAAGTTACCTTGTTTATGGAAATGACCCTCCAGGTTTTCAATGTTTGTTAAATCAACTGCAAATCAACATGGCAGTCAAGAGTCATTTAGTTTGATTGGAATACATAGAATAGTGCTGATCACTGTACAAAAACCAACCAACCAACCAACAACAACAACAAATCCTCAAACTGAAGTGAAATCCTAAATCGTGAGGAAGGGTCCAATTAGAATATGATTGGAAACAGAGTTGTTACAAGGGAACAGGGATAAATGGACGCATAATTCAAAAATTTTGCTGGAAATATGTGGCTTTGTCATTATCAGAAGTGATGCTTATCTAAGGTTATCTGAAGGACAACATTAGTCTGAGTAATTTATGAAGTAATGCTTTGCATATATTATCTCAAGCTTAAGACTGTATACAATAGGGAAGCAAAAAATAGGCAAGAACTATGGAAGCCAACACTATATCAACAGAGTGAATGTTTTTAAGCTCCTTAACTAAAAGAACGTCACTTAATATAAGTTTGAGTGGATGAAGTCTCTCTCTCTCTCTCTCTCTCTCTCTCTCTCTCTCTCTCACACACACACACACACACACACACACACACACACACACACACTAAATAGACTAAAAGAAATTAGTAAATGTCCCAGCTTTATCTACCCCTACTTCATAGAGATATTAGTAGTTAATTTCCAGTCTTATTGTTTTATTCTAAAAAGTAAATTTTAGATGCAGTATTTAAAGTTCATGAAGTGTTGAGTTAATGCTAGAAAGGGTACTAGATCTCATCTCTAACTCTTAATCTGTATATCTCTATACACCACCATCTTCACCTCTCTTAGCTCCACATTTCCCTATATTTACTTCAATCTCTACATCTCTATCTCTGTATTTCTATATCTTTTTTTTGCATTTCTATATTCATCTGCAGATCAATGTAATTCCATTCCAATGATTTCATTAGTGCACTGGACCTCTTGATGTGAAAAAGCCCTCTACTAAAGCATTGTTTAAACCTCTGCAAGGCTTCTTAAACTTTTGCCCCACTCCAACACCTTTCTGCCCAAGAAATTTTATACAATCCCAGTTATATAGATAAATAATATATGTATACAAATATTTACTGATAATAAATCATAATTTCATGACCCTCACATTCAATTATACAATCCCATATGGGATTGTGACCTACAGTTTAAAAAGCTAGGGTCTAGAGAACTAGTGTGGCAGCTATGTGAATGGAGAGGAGGAAATGTTATAAAAGATGTTGTAAGCATATAAATGACAAAGTTTAGCAATAGTTTGGATTGTGGAATGAATATGAGAAGTCAATGATGACTCCAAGATGGCTAGTTTGGATGACTAAGATAATTGTGGTTATGCTTATTATTGTTCAGTCATTTTTCATTATATCTGACTTCGCATGGCTGCATTTGGGGTTTCCTTGGCAAAAATTTTGGAGTGGTTTGCCATTTCCTTTTCTAATTCATTTTACAGATGAATAAACTAAGGCAAACACAGGTAAGTGACTTGGCCAGGGGCACATAGATAGCAAGTATCTGAGATCAAATTTGAGCTCAAGAAGATGAGTCTTCCTGACTCTAAGCCTGACACTTTATCCCTTTTCATTTAATTACATGATGCTAAAATTGTGTTCTGTATCATTTATGTGTATGTGTAATGTATGTGTTTATAAATTTATATATACATATATAACCACAGGCACAGATACACACACATATATGTATATAAAAACATATCCTGCACAAATCAGATCAATAAATCAACTATTTATTGACTGAAGTAGCATGACTTATACTGATCAGTATAAAAGGAACAGTAGTGCATACTATATACACATACACATACACATTATACATAGAGGATAAAAAATACAGTGGTGGCAGTTTAACCCTTAGCTCCCACAAATAAAACTTTGAAAATCTCTCTTGTCACTTAGCTAATCTTTAGATGTCCTTACCATGTACTTGGGGATGTAATGCCCTTCCAAAGGACCCCAACCACTGAGAAATATGCCTGAGAAGTATTTAAAACATTGACAAATTTTATCACCTCTATCACATTTATGTAAATTTCCAAAAGGAAATATTTGGGTACTCTTTGTTGCCAATTTATTTCATCTGTTTATAGCAAGGACAGCATTTTATCTTTAAATTTCAAAACATGATTGCTGTAATATATGAACAATCAATATTTACATAGGATAAAAGAAGACATACTCAACATTATAAAACTAAAAAAAATTTCTTTTGTAATAGTCTAGTTGTCTAGGATAAAGCATACTGGGAAACTGAGTCTATTATTAGCTCATGTCAGGAAGAGTAATGCATTATGGTATTATATTAATAAATCAAATATTTGTTGGTGGCAATAGCATGAGATTGACTTGTATTATGTGGTATGGAGGTGATACTGGCTTTTAAAAAGCTATGTCAGTGAACTTGAAGTTCTGACTACACTTAGCAAACTGGAAAGATTGCCTGTTGCCTGAAGATGACCTAAGTTTGGAGAGGAACATGATGCATCAGAAGAATATTTTTGGTTGTAGAATCTCATAAAAACTGTCTATTAAAATGTGAATAGGCCTTAGCAATATCAATGAGGTTATCAATTGCAGCTTTAAGAGTTCTCAGCTCAAAGATAGTAAGGGGATAAGACAACTGGACAGAAAGATATTACAGGGGACCTTTTATTGGCCTTGAGTATAACCAGCACTGATTGTCAATTCTATTACCCATATGTAGTTCTGGATTGCAGTCTCAAGACAGAAAAGTCAAACACAAGGAACCCTGGTCATAATTCCAACACAGAAAGGAGTGCTAACAGGATAGCAGTGGTTGAAGAAATTAACTCACAATTCCAAGGCCAAGAGGAGTGTTAGCACATACACCTGCAGGGAGACAGGGGTCCTAATTGGGTAAAGACCAGAGCACAGAGAGAGGTGACCACACCTCTGCCCAGATCATGTCATTTTGGGAAACATCAAAAACTTGTAAACGCTCAAAACTACCTCTGAAAACAGCAGCACAAAAAAGCTCCAAGTAAGTGCTCCAAGTGACAGTGACAGTGCTCCAAGTAAGGAGAGCCAAATTTTAACAAAGTTCAAAGGTAAGAAACAGGCTGAAAAGATGAGCAAACAAACAAACAAAAATTTGACCATAAAAAATTCCTACAATGGCAGAGAAGACAGATATAAACTCAGAAAAAGATAACAATATGCAAACAGCTACATGAAAAACCTCAAAGAAAAATGCTAATTAAATATAAGCTCATCAATACCTGAAAGAGTTAAAGAAAGAAGAGTGGTAGAGGAAAATTGTAAAAGAAATGAGAATGATGCAAGAAAATTATGAAAAAAATTAACATCTTGGTAAAAGAGGCACAAAAAATACTGAAGAAAATAGCACCTCAAGAAACAGAATTGGCCTAATAATAAAATAGACACAAAAATTCACTGAAGAAAACAATTCTTTAAAATGTAGCACAGATCAGCAGCAAGAGATACAAAAAGAAATTCCATTCAAAATAACTGTTGATAGTATAAAATATTTGGGAATCTATCTGCCAAAGGAAATTCAGGAACTATACGAACTAAACTACAAAACACTTTCCACACAAATAAAGTCAGGCCTAATCAGTTGGAAAAATATCAAGTGCTCATGGGTAGGCCAAGCAAATATAATAAAAATGACAGTACTACCTAAATTAATTTACTTAGTGCCATACCAATCAAACTCCCAAGAAATTATTTTACATATCTAGAAAAAATAGTAAAAAGTTCATCTAGAAGAACAAAAGGTCAAGAATTTCAAGGGAATTAATGAAAAAAAAATGCTGATGAAGGTGGCCTAGCTGTGCCAGATATAAAATTATATTATAAAGCAGCGGTCATCAAAACCCTTTGGTACTGGCTAAGAAAGAGTAGTCGATCAGTGGAATAGGACAAAATAGGCAATAACTATAGCAATCTGGTGTTTGACAAACTCAAAGACCCTAGCTTTGGGGATAAGAACTCACTATTTGACAAAAACTGCTGGGAAAATTGGAAACTAGTATGGAAGAAATTAAGGGTTGACCCACACCTAACACCACATATCAAGATCAGATCTAAATGGGTTCACGATTTACATATAAAGAGTGATATTATAAGTAAATTAGAGGAACATAGGATGGTTTACCTCTAAGATCTGTGGAGAAGAAAGAAATTGGTGTCCAAAGAAGAAATGGAACTCTTAATTGAACACCAGATAGATAATTTTCATTATATTAAGTTAAAAAGTTTTTGTACTAACAAAACTAATGCAGACAAGATTAGGAGGGAAGCAATAAATTGGGAAATCATTTTGACATTTAAGAGTTCTGATAAAGGCCTCATTTCTAAAATATATAGACAATTGACTCATATTTATAAGAATTCAAGCCACTCTCCAATCGATAAATGGTCAAAGGATATGAACAGACAATTTTCAGATGATTAAATTAAAACCATTTCTAGTCATATGAAAATGTGATTCAAATCACTATTGATCAGAGAAATGCAAATTAAGACAACTCTTAGTGGTATCTCAGATTGGCTAAGATGACAGGAAAAGATAATGACGAATGTTGGAGGGGATGTGGGAAAACTGGGACACTGATACATTGTTGGTGAAACTGTGAATAGATCCAACCATTCTGGAGAGCAA
Organism: Myrmecobius fasciatus; assembly: GCA_023553655.1. Classification (NCBI taxonomy): domain Eukaryota; kingdom Metazoa; phylum Chordata; class Mammalia; order Dasyuromorphia; family Myrmecobiidae; genus Myrmecobius; species Myrmecobius fasciatus. The sequence continues at coordinate 23,086 of JAJPUD010016294.1, read as the reverse complement.
TTTGGAACTATGCTCAAAAAATTATCAAACTGTGCATACCCTTTGACACAGCAGTGTTTCTTTCTACTGGGCCTATATCCCAAAGAGATCTTAAAGGAAGAAAAGGGACCCACATGTGCAAAAATGTTTGTAGCAGCCCTTTTTGTGGTGGCTAGAAACTGTAACTGTATGGATGCCCATCAATTGGAGAATGGCTGAATAAATTATGGTATATGAATGTCATGGAATATTATTGTTCTGTAAGAAATGACCAGCAGGATGATTTCAGAGAGGCCTGGAGAGACTTGCATGAACTGATGCTGAGTGAAATGAACAGAACCAGAAGATCATTAGACATGGAAATAACAAGACTATATGATGATCAATTCTGATGGACATGGTTCTCTTCAACAATGAGATGTTTCAAACCAGTTCCAATTGTTCAGTGATGAAGAAAGCCATATACACACCAGGGAGAGGCCTGTGGGATCTGAGTGTGGACCAGAACATAGCATTTTCACACTCTCTATTGATGTTTGCTTGCATTTTGTTTTCCTCAGGTTTTTTTTTCTTTAGATCTGATTTTTCTTGTACAGCAAGATAACTGTATAAATATGTATATATATATTCGATTTGTCATGTATTTTAACATAATTAACATATATTAGACTTCCTGCCATCTAGGGAAGGGGGCGGGGAGAAGGAGGGAAAAATTTGTAACAGAAGGCTTTGCAAGGGTCAATGTTGAAAATTTACCAATGCATATGTTTTGCAAATAAAAAGCTTAAATGAATAAATAAATAAAATGTACATAGACCAAATGGACAGGGACATACAAAAGATAATATAGTTCCTTAAAAATTAGAATTGGGCTAGTGGAAGCTAATAACCTTGTAAGACATCAAGAAACAATAAAACAAAGCCAAAAGAATGAAAAAATAGAAGGAAATGTGAAATATTATATTAGAAAATCAATTGACTTGGAAAATAGATCAAGAAGAGATCATTTAAACCTACCTGGCTACCTGAAAACTGTGATTTTAAAAAATACCTAGACATCATATTTCAAAAAATGATCAAGCAAACCTGCCCTGATAGTGTAGATCCAGAGGGTAAAATAGAAATACAAAGTATATTGATCAACTTTTTAAAAAAAATTTCAAAATGATGCCCCACCTTGCAGATTTTTATAGTTAGATTTCAGAGCTCCCAGAATAAGGAGATTTATTGCAAGCATCTAGAAAAAAATTCAGATATCATGAGGCACAGTCAGGATCACACAGAGTTTAGCTACTTCAGTGTTAAAGAAATGAAGACTTAGAATATGATATTCTGGAAGCCAAAGGAAGTAGGATTATAGCCAAGAATAATCTACCCAGAAAAACTGAATATAATTCTTCAGGGGGAAAATGGCTATTTAATGAAGCATTCCTGATGAAAAAGAAACCAGAGCTCAATAGAAAATCTGACATTCAAACTCAGGACTCAAGAGAATCATAGAAAGTTAAATATTAAAGCGTAATCATAAGGGATTCAACAAAATTAAACTATTTACATTCCCATGTGGAAATATGATACTGCAATCCTAAGAATTTTTATCATTTTTAGGACAGTTAAAAGATGTCTACATAGACAAAAGGGTAATTAGGTGACTTAATAAATAGAGGGGCAAGACTGAATTTAAGAAGATTCATCTTTCTGTGTTTAAATCTGGCCTCAGATACTTACTAACTGGTACTGTGACCCTGGGAAAGTCACTTAAACCGGGTTTATCTCAATTTCCTTTTATAAAATGAACTGGAGAAAGTAATGACAAATCACTCCAGTATTTTTGCCCAGAAAACCCCAAATGGGGGTCACAAAAAATCAGAAAAGTAAACAACAACACATAGAAATAGGGCATGAATGTGAGTCAATTATGTTGGGATGATCTCAAAAAATGAGGGGGAGAGAAAGAGATATGCACTGGAAGAAAGAGAAAGAGGGAAAAGGGAAGAATGGGGATTTTCTTACATAAAAGTTATATAAGAAAGAGTTTTTATAATTTAGGGGGAAATATAGTGGATGGGTGATGGACAGTGTTTGAATCTCACTTTGGAATTGGTTCCATAATTGCAATTGGTTCATACATTCAGTTGAGTATAGAAATATCTTGCCCAACAGTGAAATAGGAAGAGATAAAGAGATAAGAAAAAGTGGGTGGGGGATGCTAAAAGGGAGAGTGGGTTAAAGGAGGCAGTGGTCAAAACTCAAATAGACTTTTGAGGAGTGACAGAATAAAAAGAGAAAACCAAGTATAAACATAAGAAAAATAAGAGAGAAGAAAATACATAGTAATCATAGTATGAATGTTAATGGCATGAACTCACTCATAAAACAAAAGTAAATAGCAGAATAGATTATGAACTATAATTCAATGATATTTTATTTATGACACATTTAAAACACAAAGACTTATACACAGAATTAAAATAAGGGGCTGAGCAGAAAATTATGTTTTTGGCTGGAATAAAGAAAGCAAGGGTAGCAATTGTGATCTTGAACAAAGCAAAAGCAAAAAAATAGACTTAAAAGAAGTAATGAAGGAAAATACATTTTGCTTTTAAAAATTCCATGGACTTAGAAGTAATATAAAAATTACAGCAAATTTATCTGATAAAGTTCTCATTTCTCAAATACATAGAGAACTGAGTTAACCTTATTCAACAAAAGCCATTCCCAGTTAACAAATGGTCAAAGGTTATAATCAGGAACTTTTCAGAAAAAGAAATCAAAACTATGTATAGTCATATAAAAATGTCTAAATTACTAATGATTAAAGAAATACAAATGAAAACTACTCTGAGGAACCACTTTATACTTATCAGAAATGAAAAGTGTAGAAGGGGATAAAGGAAAATAAGTATACTTATGAATTGTTGATGAAGTTGTGGAGTGGACAACCATTCTAAAGAATAATTTAGAATAATGTTCCAAAGGACTATAAAACTGATCCTTTGACCCAGAAGGACTACTAGTAAATCTGTATTTCAAAGAGATCAAAGAAGAAGAAAAAGGATTTATATGTACAAAAATATTTATAGTGGCCCTTTTTGTGGTGGCAAAGAATTGGAAACTGAGGGGTTGCCCATGAATTAGGAAATAGGTGAACAAGTGGTGGCATGTGATTATGATGGGGCACTTTTGTGCTATAAGAAATGACACAGGGGATGGCTACAGAATAACATGGAAAGACCTATATGACTTGATGCAAAGTGAGTTCTTTGGAATTTTCCTGGATCAGAGTAGCTAAGTCTTTCATAGCTGATAATCAGTACAATATTACTATTACTTGGTACAATGTGTGTCTGGTTCTACTCACTCCACTTTATAACAGTTGTATATTAAAATTTATGTTCCAAATTTTCTTCTTCTCTCCCACTTCTCTCCTATTGACTGAGAAGACAAGCAATATATTATATTTGCAAATTCATATAAAGTATTTCCATATTATCTACATTAAAAAAGCAAGAAAAATAAAGTGAGAAAATTCTTTGCCACCACAAAAAGAGCTGCTATAAATATTTTTGTGAAGAATGTTTAAAATTAAACAATAAATTTAAAACAAAAAAGGGATCAAAAGCTATGTGGGGAAATTAAAATATGTATTGTATACAGAGCATCCACACAAATCAAATCCCAGAATTTTTTAAATTGTAGTATAGTTGAAAGCATATTAGGCTATGAGTTGCTACTTTTGAATCTGTTTCTAATAAATTATGTAGTCTCAAATAAGACTCTGGGTCTCAGTTTCCTCATTTGTAGAATGAGTAAAAGATTGAGAGAAAGGGAGGATAATATGATATATTAAACAGATCTATTCAATAGAGAAATCCAGGAATAGAAAAGAGCAACTGTGATGGAGATTGGTTAGTTGAGAATCATTGGAAGAAGAAAAAGAAGTGATACTGTTATAAAGTTATCCTACAAACCACCCAGTCAGATGGAGAAAATAAATGAAATGTTTGAGTCAGAGCACCAATCTGGCATAGGCATAAAATACATAAACTTAGAAGATTTTGTCAAATTAGCAAGTAAAATTGTGGAAAGAAATTATCTTCACACTTTTCTACCATCCCCTTTCTTCTGGAAAGAAGGGCATAGCTGAATATCTCAAATCATTTCTGTCTCTGCCCTTTCAAAACTTAGAATCGAGAATGTCTTTATTTTTTATTCTTTTTGTCTAAAAACTTGACCGAGTGGAAATTGGTCAAGCTACCTTTATTCAAAGTTTGGGGGCATATTTAATAAATTAACATTCTATAATCCTAGGCAATGATCCATGTGTTCATTTGTTCCTTTCCCCTGATATTTTGGGAGCCTTTTAATACAGATTGTTATTGTTATTATCAAGTAAGAATAGAAATTCTTAAAATCCATGTATCACTTTCTGTGATTTTTGGGAGCCTATTAATGCAGATTATTAGTAAATAAAAATAATTCAAGTCCTCAGTTATAGCAGAAATTCCCTAACAATTTCTCCCCAAAGATAAGGATCTCTGACTTGTAAAATCTCTGTAGGTATTCAAACAACCAAAAGTTTCATCTATTTTCTGATAAATTAAAGATATACATGAAGAACTAAGATAGAATTTATCATTTAGCTAGGAAAAATCCAGATTTAAAGCAATAATTAAATAATAAGGAATAATTGAACAAAAAAGGGACTTATGATTTAAACTTTCACCCTTTCAAACAAAAAAAAAAATGAGAATGGAGAAGGAAAGGAGACAATTCACCGGTATCTTGCATTTCCTCAGGAAAAAAAAAATAATCACAGCTTCCCTAGAAGGCTTGTTAATTAAGTGGAGCTGAAAGTAAAAGCTTTCAGTAGCTCCATACTCAAAATTAGGCTTCATGAAAAAATCTCCCATTTTGTTGCTGTAATTCCCCTCTCTCCAATCTTCTCTAACTCTCAATCCCTACCCCATGCAGAGTGACTAATTCCAGATTTTCCAGGCCCCTTTAGCACAGACATCATGATGGTTTAGCTTTTTTGCAGACTTAGAATTACAATTACCAGAAGCTTATGTGGCTATTGGTTCAAAACAGCACTACCAATATTTGTTGAATGAATGAAAGAATGTGGATTGAGAAAGGGGACGACTTCATCTGTGTAAATCATATAATCTCTGTATTTCCAAACATCCATATTTTTGTTAAGGACACCATCCTCCTAGGGACAGCTGGTGGCTCAGTGGATAGAGCACAGGACTTGGATCCAGAATGACCTGAATTCAGATTTGATCCCAGACACTTATTAGCTGAATGGCCTTGGAGAAGTCATTTAACTCTGTTTGCCTCAGTTTCCTCATCTGAAAAAATGAGCTGGAGAAGGAAATAGTAAATTATACTAGTATGTTTCCTGAGAAAACTCCAAATGAGGTCAAGAAGGGTTGGACATGACTGAAATGACTGAACAGCAACCATCATTCTTCCAGGATCCTTCCTAAGTTTGCAGCCTTGCATTATTCTCAACTCTTCACTCTCCATCTCATATAATCAGTGAATTACTCAGTTTTATTGTTTCCACTGATACATATTCTCTCACTTGACACCTTCTCACTTCTCAAGCTTCTTGTTTTGTCTCCCTGCTTTTTGTTTCTCCCTATTTCAATCTCTCTTCCATATAGTTGCCAAAACAATTTCTCTTGAGCAAAAGATCTAATGATATCACTTGTCTTAGTAGTGAACTCCTTACTGTTGTTGAGTCATTTTTAGTCATTTGTGGTTTTTGACAAAAATACTATAGGGGTTCATTTTACAGATTAGCAAACTGAGGCAAATAGGGTTAAGTGACTTATCCAGTTACATAGTTACTAAGTGTCTGAGGCTGGATTTAAATTCAAGTAGCTAAGTTTTACCAAGCCTAGTCCTTGAACTTCATCTACTATCCAACCTACTTTATGTATCTAATCTGTATAAACATAAATGGATACATAGTCTCCTTGAAAAATGGAAACCTCTGAGGCATGAATTGCTTCTTTTGTATCTTTGTTACTTGTCAAGCACAAATAGTAGGCACTTAATACATGTTTGTTGATTGATTTGATTTTTCTTGGGCTGCAAAAAGGTTGTACTACCAACTTATACCAGATACCATTTTGTAATAATGATTATGATGAGAAACAATTACTTATTTTTTAGAGGGCTTTAACGTTTACAAAGCACTTTCCTTATAACAATCTTACAGGAGCAGCTAGATGGCACAGTGGATAGAGCACTGGCCTTGTAGTCAGGAGGACCTGAGCTCAAATTCAGCTTTAGACACTTGACACAACACTTACTAGCTATGTGATTTTCAACAAGTCACTTAACCACAAAAACTCCAAAAAAATTAAATAACAATCCCATGAGGTACATGATATAGGTTTTATTATCCTCATTTTGCAGATGGGAATAACAATGCTCAGCAATGAGGTGGCAGAGTGTACAGAATATGAAATCTAAAGTGAATTCAAAACTTGCCTCAGATACTTATTAGTGATATGATTCAGGGAAAGTCACTTAATCTCTATTTTATCTTTTAAATGGTAATAATAGTTGTATTTATGCCCCAGGGTCATTGTGAGGGTCAAATAAGATAAATTTTTTAAAACTCAAAGCATTATGGGAATGCCAATTATCATTGTCATCAATATTGTTATGTTATTACAGATCAGAAGACTGAGGCATTAAGCTAATTTCCCCATAGTAACCAAACAGATTTCAGTGTAGACCTTCTGGATCCCAGGGCCAAGGAATTTTGTTTCTCACCCCACACAAAAGAGAACATGGGAAGACAGGAAGATAGAACTGGCACATCACTACTAGATAAAGGCCTCTGTAATATCATCTCTGTAGACAGAAAGGATGACATGCTATTTTATTATTCCTTCAGCAGGAAAAGAACCCAAGAAGAGGGAAAAATAAACTTGCCAAAATATAATTCTTTAAAAAATGCCTAATAGACATGCCAGGAGTAGGCTAACCATTATACATGGTATCTCAGAGTATCATTTTTTTTTCAGAGAAAAAAAAAGGCTATAGATGAAATGGATTGTATACCAAAGAAGACAGACTATTCCCTAACTACTCCCACCCTCCACTCCTGCCCTCTTAAAACTCAGAATGAATTTAAATTTGGACTGCAAATTACCAGTTTGCTAAAATTCAAAAAAAAAACTTTTTTGCCCATCTGTTCTGTAATAACTCACATGTTCTTGCTACAAGAAATTTGGGTTTTGGAGAGCTCCATATTCTGACTGAATATGGAATCAGAATGCTAAGACTTACATTCTGCTTCTGAATCACCTGTGTGGTTTTAGGCAAGTCATGAATTTCTCTGGTCCACATTTTCCTCATTTATAAAGTATAGGGATTGGACTAAATAGTCTCTAAGATCCCTTTCAGTTTTAAATCTATGATCATGAGATCAGGAGAGTTGGGATCAACTCCTAGATCCTATGTAGGGATATATTAATAAATGTTTAACAATCAGCTCTTTGAAAAAATATATGCAAAAACACCCTTGTTAACATTTTCTCCATCATTTTCTTAAGTCTAGGTATTCATCAAAACAATAAATTGTGATCTGATATGAAGCATCTGCTGATTTCTGGTTTGTAAGTGCTCAAACTGAAATTTTAACAATTTAATAATTGATTCTTAGGCTCCAGTATAATCCATACAAAAGACAACAGAACTATCAAGAATAAATTGGAAAAATTGAAGCAAGTAAGTGAAATCAATGGTTAGACAAAGTGATATTCTTTTCAATCTTCAGAAATTAAGACCATAGATTTCTATGTCACAACTAGTCACTGTGTCCAAGAACCTCATTTCTGTTAAGGCTGAAATTGAGGGGGAAAATGAAAATAAAATAGTTTCCACCACCTTGAATAGAAATAGGAGGGCCACCCACTTTCTTCTACCCTATTCCCCATGCTCACTATATCAAGAAAGAACAGAGGGATTGGACTGGAGCTGTGGTTCTAATAGTATAGGGTATTCCCAAGTGAGGAAACTGCCTTTACCAATAAAAGTCAGTGCCTTCTCTGACACTTCACAGATCACAAAGTTTGAGAATGGGAATGAAATCTCAGTGGTTTGTTCCATGGATAAAAAAAAAATCTAATATAACATACTCAATATATAGTCATGTGACCTCTATTTAAAGACCTTTTATTTTGATCCTTAGCATTCCTTGTCAGACTCAGCTCAGTCTGAGCATTATCATTCCTGATTAATAATCCTAAAGATCTGTCTGGAATCCAAAAACATGTCATAAAGACAGCGTGTATCAGAGGGAGGTCTTGAACCCAGGCTTAAAAATCATGTTGCACCTTCCCAAGATACCAAAATAAGTACAAGTAACTAATACTTGATCTTTGATATATCATTCTTTTTTAAAACAGTTCTGGGGCTGCCAGAAGCAAGGGTTGTAGTTTTCTTAATTGGAATAAAAAACTATTGTTGAAATTCTATTGAAAATCCCACAAATTAAATCAAAAAATAGATAGCAATTTCATTAAGCATAATGTTCTTATACTTTTTGCTTTAGGGAAAAGAAGCAACTGAACAGAAGATAAGCTTTTTTCTAAAACTCATATCCTAGCCCAAATGCCATCTTTCAATGCACTATAGAAAGATTTTTAAACAGATGTTGCAAAGAAAAGGTCCAATAAATGAAGTAATTGGAACAAGGGAGGTAAACTATATGCTTTCAATACATAAAAAGCCTGAGAAACCACTAAGGTAAATGTATACAGATCAGTACAATGAATGATGTTTATAAGAATGACTGGATCACTAAGAAAATGTTTAATTATGCTGTGAATGCTCTGTTTAAGGTGTTAGGAAGGGATATAATTCATTTTAGACAGATTACCATCCAAAATAATTAATGGGAGGGGGGAATTTGTTCACATCTGGATTCTGGGCATTGTTCCAAAGAACTGAAGTTGCCCAATAGGTGACATCTGGGAAAGTGAGGAGTCACTATATAATTTTCTTGCCAGGGATCTTAAGCTTTTCAATTTCACAGAATTCTTCTGTCCGGGACCAAAGAGGAAAATGATCCATTCATTTGAAGCAAAACCTTAGAACACGAGCCCTACCACCAATCATCATGAATGATCTGCATCTTTGTGTATGAGGCAAACCTGGACTTGCATAGAAGAATCCAAAGAGTAATAGGGCTTGCTGCCCAACAAATATCATCATCATCATTATTAATATTATCATTGCTGCTGTTGTTAAAAATAATAATAGTGGGGCAGCTAGGTGGCGCAGTGGATGGAGCACCAGCCCTGAAGTCAGGAAGACCTGAGTTCAAATGTGGTCTCAGACACTTAACATTCCCTAACTGTGTGACCCTGGGCAAATCACTTAACCCCAATTGCCTCAGCAAAAAAATCAAATAATAATAATAATAGCTAGCATTTATATATAATTTTAAGGCTTGTGAAGCACCATGTTACTTCATTTGATTCTAAAGTCTGACTATATAGCAATGACTAGCCTTCTTTGTAAAGACAAGCACCTTGGACCACCCCAGTCTCAGAAGCTCTCTCTTTCACCCAAAATGCTCCCAACAAAGAAAACTGATGTTACTGCCTCCCAAGTGGAATGAAACAGTAAAAAGACCAGCTGGCTATATAGTGCTACAGCCAGGATGACTGAAAATTATGGTTTTTAAAAGGAAGAAAAATCACAAAGATGGGTTCAAGCTAGGGAGCAAATTTCTATTTCCTTGGTTGTGGTAAAGAATATCTTTGTTGTTATTTTTTTTTATTTATGGGCTACAACGCCCAAGGATGTAGGAGGAACCAGTTTTACAACTTTCCTTCCAGTCTCTGGATTTGCTCCCTGGATCAATAAATAGTCTGTTCTGCTCCAAGCATGCAGATGGGATAGCCAGACCTCTGCACTATTAAGGAAGGGAGCTGGGAACAACAAGATTATGTGTCGATCAACAGTGATGGACTTGGCTCTTTTCAACAATGTGGTGATTCAAGGCAATTTCAATAGGCTTGTAATGGAAAATGACATCCACATAAAAAGAGAGAACTATGGAGACTGAATGTGAATCAAAACATAGAATTTTTACCTTTTTGTTGTTGTTATTATTTGTTTGCTTATTTTTTTCTTTCTCATGTTTTTTTTGATCTGACTTTTCTTGTGCCACATGACAAATATGGAAATATGTTTAGAAGAATTTCATGTGTTTAACTTATATCAGATTGTTTGCTATCTGAGAAAAGAGGGGAAGGAAAGAGAAAAATTGGAACACAAAGTTTTGCTCAGGTAAATGTTGAAAACTATTTTGCATCTATTTGGAAAAGTAAAATACTATTAGGGAAAAAGAAAGAGAGCTGGAAGGAATGATATCAGTTTGATACCAACTCTGAAAGATATCCTTTTAAATTAAGATATATCCAGTGAGAAAGAAGTTATTCAGTCCAAGAAAAATCATCCAGAGCCCAAAGGCAAATTTACCTCATCAGACAACTGAATCCAAAAAATTGAATAACCCTTAAATAACCTTGAGTAATCTCTATTTGCATGTGTATATGCATGTACATATGTACATATACACATTTTTTCTATATTGTTTTTCTTTTTCCTGCATTTGCTTTCTTAAGAATCAAAGGAGACAAGGCTGAATTCATTTCAGCCTTTCCAGAGGCTTTGTCTTTCTGCAGATGTGAAATAATTTCCATACATTTTCCTAAATCTATGGAAGTTAATTGGAAATTTGCATTTTGGGCAGAGTATTCAAATCTCAAGATGGATGCCTAAGCCTTTCCTTCTCTCTAAACAAGCGAAAACTTCTGAATTGAATCTACCAAAGTGGAAAATGTTCAGGAATGGTCAGTATGATGGTCTTTTTTTTTTTTTTTTTTTTTTTTTTGCTTGAGAGACTTTTAGAAATAGTTGGCTCTGATCTCAGAATGGAAGAAGACCATTCCTGGTTTAGAGTTTGTTTATATGACTGGGATTACATCAGAGAATCTGGTTCTTTCCCCACTTCCAAATCGCTGGGAATTCATCAAAGAGAAGCCAAGCCTGACATCAGAGTTTCCTTTATGCAAGCAGGAAGTTGTGAATTAATGAGCTGTGTTTTCCTCATGGGGTCCCTGATTGAGCTGAGTTTGGGAAAACTCTTCTATATTCCTTGACATTGCCTTGATAGTATTATTTATTTAACTGTCTGAGAGACATCATCTGCTTCTACTCAAATAAATGATGAATGCATTTTGGATGATGACTTTGAAAACAGCTCCTGTAAGAAGTAAGGTAATTGTCTGTTGCTTGAAAGGCTAATTTAGGTGATGACTTTAGAAATATGGATTTAAATGTATGCCTCAAATCATCTCTCTGTTAATCTTACCTTATCTGTTATTAATTCATTTCCCCACTTCCAAAATTGATTTGACTATATTGATGCTATAGGAGATAAAGTGTTAAACATAGAATCAGAAGCCTTGGGTTCATACCTCATCTTGCACTTTTAGAAGCTGTTGTCTCCCTGAGCAAAACTCATTCCCTGAGATTCAGTTTCCTAATATATAAAATGGGAATAATAATAATGAGAGTACCTTAGAACAGGACTGTTGTATGGATCAAATGAGATGATATATATAAACATCATTATTATTCTCAAAGCAACATATAGATAGATTATTGTTATTCAATTGTTTCAGTCATGTCTGAGTGTCACCCCATTTGGAATTTTCTTGGCAATGACACTGGAGTGATTTGCCATTGCCTGATCCAGTTCATTTCACAGGTGAAGAAATTGAGGTAAACAGGGTTAAGTGCCTTGCCTAGGGTCCTACAGCTAGTAAGTGTCTGAGGACAGATTTGAACTTACAAAGATGAATTTTTATGACTCCAAACCCAGTAATCTATCCACTGTACCACTTAGCTGGCTTATATAGAAAGGGGGTACTATTTTTGTTACACATTAAGCAGGCATGCTGTAACAATGAGATATGGTGATAACATAGCATTGAGAACAAATTCTTATCCTTTCCTTTGCAAACCCTACATGGCCTGCTCCACCTTTCACTGTGTTTCACATTTTAATTCCATTCTGATGCTAGTAATGTCCATCTAAGACAGCCTCAGAGTAAAGATACATTGGAAACATACCTTGTGCCCAGGTTTTCGACCTCTTTTCTTTGGGATCTTCACAACTGGCAAGGAACAGGCAGAAGAAGAGTAAAGGTTGTGGACTGCCATTTTCATAGGTGCTGAGTGAAGTGGAGGTCTGCCTCGTTTTCTCCCTGCTATCCTTGGAGACTGCATTTCAGCCATTACCAGTCTTGTAAGCAGTGATGACAGATTATTGATATGCAGAGGAGGTGCTAGGAATCAGTCCAGACACAAAAGAAAAACAAAAACATAATTTGTTTGGTTGGAAGAAAATAGGAATAAAAATTATAAGAAAATTAGCTCAGTTTCTTTTAGCCTTTCTGGGATGCCAACCATGTAATGGAAGGGAAAATAAAATCAGGCAGAGGCATTATAAGCTTTTAAAATGCTTGTTGATAAAGGGAATTTATTGATCCCATTGGGCTGCTCATAAGGTTTAATGATCCCCCTAGACTTCTTAGGTAGTTACTAGTCCCATGGTAAGATTTTAAGAAAAACAAAGCACAATGATCTTGGACTACAGTAAAACCTAGTAAGCCAATCATTACACACACCTGAGAGATCACTATTGGTTCCCACTTCCAGCTACAACTGTCCTGGGGAGGGAAAAGAAGAATAATTATTGCCAAGATAGCTCTGAATAACCAACAGACTTGAGTTTACTATATACTTCCCAATGGCTAAGGTTTTCTTTAGAAATATTATATCCCTGATCACTTCCTCCAAGAGTAGGAAGGATATGCCATGATTCTAAGACCCAATATACCCTATGGAGTGGATAGGGAATGTAGCACTTATATTTCTATAGAGATGAGAAACTCCAGTAGACACTATCTCAGGGTTCACCAGCTGGTGATATGTTTAAATTTGGATGCTGATGATTGTTTTTTGAAGACTTCTGGGGGAAACAAGTTAGAAGCTGGAAGGAGTAACCATTTTCCCACTTGTTAGCAATGGGAAAGGTAGGGAAGAAGAGGAAAGTTTGCAAAGAGCTTCACATTGTTTCATTGGAGGCTCACAATAATCCCATGAATTAAGTGTTATTAATATTTTGATTCTCCTTTTATAGCATAAATTCAGAGCAGTTCTGTTAATTTCCTAGTAGGTCTCAGAGGCAGGATTTTATCCAGATGTTCCTAACTCCAAGTCTGATATTCTTTCCACTATGCTATGGGTCATGTATTTCTCAGATGAATCTTTTATCAAGATTCATTGTGTTCAGGGTTCAAGATTTTGAGAACTGGTTGCTCAAGAAAGTACTCTTAGCCTGGTTGAAATTAAGAATTCAAAAACTTTCCCATATGAACTTCCAAGTGTCCTGTATTCAAACTATTTCCAACACACACTATTTAATATCCAAGAATCACCCAAGGATTCCTTGGAGTCAATATGTGACCTTTTAAATGTTAACAGGAAGGACACCACTGATTTCATTTAGTATGTATTGATATTTTGGTGAAAGCTATAGCTTCCTATTGACCTCTACTTTGAATACTTCAAGAATGAGGAAATTGTATTGTTGCCCACAGGAGTGCTAATAGAACTTCCCATCTGGATAATAAAAATTCAGGAGAGTTGATGAACTGTGCCCAAAGGTGAAACTAAATAATAGGTACCAGGTTTCTGATTTATAAAAGGAGAAATTCATACAATTCCAAATAAAATGGGTTTAGATATGCCAATAGGAAAAAATGGAAGGCTGCCAAGCAAGCTGAGGGAAATTTCTGCCTAAATGAGGCAAAGAGGGTTACCACATGAGGAGGAATGAATGAATGGAGTGAATAAACAAAACATTTATTTAGTTCCTATGATGTACCAGACACTGCAGGAAGTACTAGAAATACTAATAAAAAAAAAGTGAGACAGTGCCTGTCCTCAAGAAGTTTACCTCCAATGCTAGCAAACATTTTGAAAACTGATAATGCAGTTTTTGGAATGCTAAAACAAAAGCAGGAGGATTCCCCTATTCCTTTACATATATTCCTTACCTAGGACCACATATGTATGCCAAGCAATCAACAAGCATTGATTTAGCAGCTAATTGTTATATGTTAAGTATTGTGCTATCTTCTGAAGATTCAATGATTAAACAATCCCAGCCCTCAAGAAGCTTCCCTTCTGTGGAGGAGACAAGATGTGCATTTCTAATTGTAGTAGGCAGAGTTTATCAGGAGACTCCTGGATGAATTGGTTCTTCTCTGTAAATTAGTTGAAATCAGAACATAAGGAGAGAAATAAAAGAGACATGTAGTTGTTCATCAGGTAGCAAAGATGTAAGTAAAGGTATTCAGTCAAGGGTGATGGGTCAGCTAAGTGGCACAATGGATAGAGCTATAGAAATTCATCTTCCCGAGTTCAAATCCAGCCTCAGTTGTTTATAGATGTGTGACCTTAGGCAAGTCACTTAATCTAGTGTGCTCCAGTTCTCTCATCTATAAAATGAGCTGAAGAAGGAAATGGCAAGCCACTCCAATATCTTGACAAAAAAAAATCCAAAATGGGGTCACAAAGGATTGGACGTGACTGAGCAACAACTGCTAAATGTTGGCTTGCTAAGGCTTGGTCACCTCCCCACTCACAACTGCAGTGGGCTTTTTAAAAAGTAAGACAAGATCATTAGGTAATTAATGGAAGTAAGAAATAGCTCTGAAGAGTGCAGTTCCTTGCAGCTAGAGCTAAAGAAATCAGCTCTTTGTCTTTCCTCTTTTACTTCTACCAGAAGACGGCCAAAGGATTTCCTCTTTTTTACACCTGCATCATCAATGATGTTTTTTTTGCAGGAATAACTACCTTCTTGTCCAGGAGGAGAAACAATAGGGAACAGGCCCAATGAGAACCAATTCATGAGACTGCTTTGAGGGATGTGACCCTTGGTAACCGAGAAGAGAACCAAATATGGATTAAAAACTCAGAAATCTAGTGGTAAAAAAGAAGTAGCTCCAGAAAGCCCAAGTGAGCAACCACGAGAAGGAAAAGTACAGAGAGGTCCTACAGTGCTGAAGGCAGAAAATACCCTGATATATATGTTCCCTGCTTATGTGCTTCCATCAGTATTCTCTCATCCTTCACACTGATATCATTTAGAACTTTAGCCCAGATTTATAGGAGCAGGGTTTGAGTAGAGCAGAATGCTTTATAATTACTGTTCTTACTCTTCTGACTCAGGAAATGCTTTTCAGTGCCTCCTGACTGATCATTAAAGGTAAATGCACTGGTAAGGGCTGGTAATCTATACTTTTAAGAATGCAGACCATAGCATACCTTGAAAGTGGAATCAAACTGTCTCCTTGAGACTAAACCTGAAACTTTCAAGGACTAAGTTGGGGATATAGCCCAAGGGGTTGCCATATAAATACATACAAAATATGGGCAAAATAAAAACAAAGGAATATTAAGGATTTAATCACAAACAATTTCAGGGGTTGGAGGTAGATCAGAAGAGGCTTTTATGAAGAATATAGCATTTGAATTGAACCTTAAAGGAAAAGAGTAAGCATAAGACACAGAGGTAAGAAGGGATTTTATTTGAACATGGTGGACAAAAAAGCATAGATATGAAAATTCTGGGTGTGAGGAAAAGCAAGAAGATAAGGCTGACTGGATTGTAGACCACATATGGAAAAATAATGTGTAATAAGTCTGGAGAGGTAGTCTGGAATCAGATTGTGAAGGACTTTAAATGCCAACCAGAGGTGTTTGTACTAGCAGCTAGAAACTAGCATTTGATGCCTAGATACATAGAAGTGTAAATATCTATGCAATATAATATATTATTATATTATATATTAATATATATGATGATATTCATATTATATGAAGGACTTTAAATGCGAAACAAAGGAATCTGAACTGGCTCCTAGAAACAAGAGACTCTGATACCTAAATCCATATGAGTAAATTATAATTATATCTACATGTTATGTGTATATACATATGGATACGTGCATCAGACATACAGTGTTGATATACATATAGATATTTACACACAAATAAAGTTGATTTCTGCCAATACAAAGAAAAAAAAAACAAATCTACATGGATGCATATTTACCTTCAGAGAGGCAGTCTGGCATAAGAAATAGAGTGCTGACTTGATGTCAGTAAAATTTGAATTTGAATCCTGCCTTCTCTGCTTTCTAATTGTATGACTCTAGGCACTCATTTAAACTCTCTGAGCCTCAATTTCACCATTTGGAAGATAGTGGCTACATCACAGAGTTGTTGTGAGGAATACATGCTGTAATGGACATAAAAGACTTTGAAAACCATAAATCATTATATAAATATAAACTGAGATTATATATAATAATAGTATATTATTGAATAAGTATATATGTAAATATTGTTATTATTGTTGTTCAGTCTTTTTTCATTCATGTCTGATTCTTTGAGTATGGTACATTATCAGTTAAGTCATTAATATCCATTAATATGCCATATAACATAATTATGTAACTATTTCTATACTCTAATACTACTTATATATAATATATCTAATATATTTGCACAGATATGTGTATATAAGTTTGCTTATATAATTATTATATTTATATATAATATGTATATAATACATATACTTATATATCTATTTACTATACACAATATAATGTATATGCATATAGATATATACATATAGGGGCAGCTAGGTGGCGCAGTGTATAGAGCACCAGCCCTGAAGTAAGGAAGACCTGAGTTCAAATCTGATCTCAGACACTTAACATTCCTTAGCTGTGTGACCCTGGGCAAGTCACTTAAACTCAATTGCCTCAGCAAAAAGCAAAAAACAAACAAACAAAAAAAAAATATATATATATATACATATAGGTGTAACATAATTATATGATTCTATTTCTATACTATATCTAATACTACCTACATATAATATACCTAATGTATGTATATAGATGCATGTATAGAAGTTCACATTTATATACAATTATTATACATAATAATGTATATGTGTATAGATAGATATATACATATAGATGCACATGGATTTTTGTTTAGAGAGTTTATAAACATAGACACAGAGGCACGTAAATATATACATATGTATATATGCATTTTAGTTGCTTTATAAACATATACATAGAGACATATAAATACATGCATATGTGTATAAGTATATATGCATATATACATATTTTTAGTTGTTCTATAAACATACATAGAAATGCACATGTACACATGTTTAAGTATGTATGCATATACATGCATATATTTAGTTGTTTTATAAACATATACATGGAAACATAAATACATGCATGTATAAGTATGGTGTACATATATACATGTTTAGTTATTTTAATACATATATACAAGTGTATAAATGTATGTGTATTGCATATACACACACATGCATACATGAGCATGCCAATGTGGAATAGTGAAGAAGGAGTTGACTTTGGAGGCAGGAAGACCTGAGCTAGAGTCTTGCCTCTTCATATATATATTGTCTGAGTGACCCAAGCCAATTCAGTTCACCTTTCAGTGCTGCTGAACTATAAACTATAAATTGCAGAAAAACTTTTTTCTAGAAGAAATTATTCACTGAGAGATACTGATAGCATAAAATCATAATCATACTCTATCCCAGTTCTTCCTCTCATATATACATTATGTATATATACAAGCTTGTACATTTACATACACATGCATACATATTTCAATATTTCTAAGTACTTGTGAGCTTATGAGTGGGTTCTCCTCATCATCAGAGGGAGGGTTCTCCCTCCACCATTATATTTTATAAACCTTCCTAATCCTTTTGTCATTTATTAGAGAGTAATCATAAGTCCCTGTAACCAAAAGTAAAACCATCACCCCTTGGCCAACTTCAGGTGATGAGATACACACAAATAAATAAAATCATTTTCCTCAGAGAACAAAAGTCAACACTTCTCTTGGTAAGGAGATTTGATCATAAAAGAATGGGTTCTGGATGTGTCCTTGCAGCAGAATGTTAACTATATTCTACGTAAACACATTTTCTGATGTTTCTTGTCTCAGAATTGTTTTTTTTTTTTTTTGTCAACATCTTGTTTGGGCAGCAGGGATTTAGGAAGACTCATCTTCTGAATTCAAATCTAACCTCAGACACTTACTATCTAGGTGACCCTGGGCAAGTCCCTTAACTGCTTACCTCAGTTTCCTCATCTGTAAAATGACCTGGAGAAGAAAATGGCAGATCACTCCAGTATCTTTGCTAAGAAAATCCCAAATGGGGTCATGGAGTCATGACTTTAAAAGAATGAATAACAAAGACAAGTCATCCTGTTTCTCTCTCTGCCCATGAAATATATTCCTCTCACCAGTGATAATTAAAGACCATAAATTTAACCACAATTCCTAATTCATCCAATCTTCCCACCTCCTGCTCCCCATCCTGACATATGTTTCTACCCTAAGCCATCATGGACATGTCTATGCTTATTTGTCATACAAGTTTTATCATTTTTTCCCAGTGGGGGAACTAAAGGGTGAGGAAAATCAACTTATGTTAATTAAAAAGCCATTTTATTAAAAAAAAACACACACACAAAGCACAAAAGCATAAGGCCACTCCTCTGCTGAGGGGTGAATAGATCCTAGCGATATTCTTTTTGGGGTCAACAAAACACAAGAAAAATTTGATATCCTAAATTTGTCTATTTTGCCAATCCATGCACTATAGCTCCACTATTTCCCTTTACCCATACACACAAAGCAATAAATCAATGTGGTCTGAACTTCATCTAATCAAGTATCTCAGGCACCACTTAAACAGGTTCCTTCCTAGGGGATAACTTACTTTTGCATGTATTTTTGATAAGCTTGTTCCTCTTCCTGTGAACCAGTGTATGCTCAAATCTAGGATCTGAGTTTAGGCCAGAAAAGATGTCATCAAGAAAACAGAGTATAACTTATATGGAAAGGCTGACCTTAGGCATTTGTGCTTTGGTTTTTAAAATTAAATTGATTTTAATTAACATAAGTTGATGTTCTTACCCTTCCAATTCCCCCACAGGAAAAAAATTACAAAATTTGTTTAACAAATAAGCATAGACAAGCAAAATAAATTTCATTATTTACGCACAAAAATATGTGCTTCCTTCTGTTTTCTGAATCCATTACTTTTCTGTCAGGAGGTGGGTAATGAACATACTTCATAATTGGTCCTCTAGTATCATAGTTGATCATTATTCTCAGGTCTTTCAAAGTTGTCTTTTTTAAAATGGTATTGTATTTTTCCAAATATGTATAGTTTGCAACATTCATTTTTGTGAAACTTTGTGTTCCAAATGTTTCTTCCTCCCTCTCTTATCTCCCCTCTTTCCAAAACAGCAACCAATCTGATATAGGTTAAATGTGTGCAATTCTTTTAAATATATTTCTATATTTGTCATACGCAAGAAAAATCAGATCAAAAGGAAAAAAAAACTGAGAAAGAAAAAAAAAACAATCAAACAACAACAAAAGGTGAAAATACTATGCTTTAGTATACATTCAGTCTCCATAGTTCTCTCTCTGATTCAGATAGCACTTTCCTTCCCAAGTCTAATAGAACTGCCTTGAATCACCTCATTTTTTAAAAGAGTCAATCCATGACAATTGAGCATCACATAATCTTGTTGTTACAGTATACGATGCTCTCAGTTTTGCTCACTTTGCTCAGCATCAGTTCATGTAAGTCTTTCCAGGCTTTTTAAGAAATCAGTCTGCTCATCATTTCTTATAGAACAATAATGACATTACATTCATATACCATAAATTATTTAGCCATTCCCCAACTGATTTCCACTCCATTTCCAGTTCCTTGCCACTACAAAAAAGAGATGCTGACATTTTTGCATATATATGTCCTTTGGGATACAGATGCCGTAGAAACACTGCTGGATCAAAGGGTATGAATGCACAATTTTATAGTTCTTTGGACATAGTTCCAAAATACTCTCCAGAATGGTTGGATCATTTTATAACTCACCAACAATGCATTAGAATCCCAGTTTTCCCACATCCCCTCCAACATTTATCATTATCTTTTCCTGTCATCTTAGCTAATCTGATAGTTATAAGGTAGTACTTCAGAATAGTCTTAATTTGCATTTCTCTAATCAATAGTGATTTAAATATTTTTTTCATATTATTAGAAATGGCTTTGATTTCTTTATCTGAAAACTGTCTGTTCTTTGACAATTTATCAATTAAGGAATACTTTGTATTCTCACAGAGTTGTTTGTTTTTACAAATTGTTCTCCTGCTTCTACTCACTTCAGCCTGCATCACTTTCCAGGTTTCTCTGAAACCATTACCTTTCTCAATTATTATGACACATCAATATCTTATTACTTTCATATGTCACAATTTGTTTAACCATTCCTGAGTAGGGCATGTCCAATTCTTTGCTTCTTGTTGCTCTTCCTCCAATCTGGAAGAGGACCAATAATATCAATGGGGTGATGACATGACTTGCAAGGAAATTGGATTTAAGTTAGAAAAGCCATGCAAAATCATCTGCTTCACTCTCTCCTCCAGAGTCATTTGAGTCCAATGACAAAACATAGGTCAGTAAGACCAATGATGGGTTTGGATGCAGTGGGAAACCCTGGATTTTATAAGCTTGGAACTTTCCCAGATCTGTTTGTCTGAGACTATCCTCATTCAGTGATTAAAAGCTAGATAAGAAAAGGGGGGAAGATGGCCTAATTTGCTTTCATAGAAGAAATCAGTCTAGGAGGGAAAGACCCTTAAAATTTCTGGTCAGAACAGAAACGACTATGATTTTATATTCGCTCTGAGCCATTAAAACCCAAACAATGGGCAAGTGGGGCTTGTGGGGAATTTTGACAAATTTCTTTGCTACAACAAAAAGAGCTGCTGTTGAATATCTTTATACATACTCATTGGTTTTACATTTTGTAACAATGAACACTGCCCTGGAGCTTACATGAGGAATGAACTGGACCCTGGCCACTTCTTGTGATGTGTTCTGTGGCCAATTAGGCTTTGTGAAGTAACCTGGAAGTAGCTGAGTTGTGCAATGGCTTAAAAATGGATCTAACTTGGCTCTTTTCAACAGTAGCAATTCCAATAGAGTTGTGATGGAAAAAGCCATTTGCATCCAGGGAGAGAACTATGGAGACTGAATGTGGATCGAAGTGTAGTATTTTAACCATTTTGTTGTTGTTGTTTGTTTGCTTGTTTTTTTTTCTTTCTCATCTTTTTTCCCCTTTTGATCTGATTTTTCTTGTGCAACATGATGAATATGGAAATATATTTAGAAGAATTGCACATGTTTAACCTATATTGGATTGCTTGCTCTCTATGGAGAGGGAGAAGAAAACATAAGGTTTTGCAAATATGAACGTTGAAAACTATTTTTTCATGTATTTGGGGAAAAAAGCTATTTTTTAAATGGACCTATAGCCACAAAGACCTGAATTCAAATCCAACTTTAACTGTGTAACCCTGAGCAAATAATATAATCTCTCTTTGCTTCAGTTTCCTCAGCTGTAAGATGGGGATAATAACAGTATCTACCTCTTGAGGTTTAGGTAATGATAGAATGAAGTAATATTTGTAAGGTGCTTTGCAAATCTTAAAGCACTATGTAAATGCTAGCTATTACATTATCATTTCCTAAGTACACATCACATAGTATCAGAGACAGAAGCAGCAGGAGAGTCTTGGCAAATGCACACCAGCATGCTAACCAAATCTTTCTATTGGGTGAGGAATAGCAAATTAACTGCAACCTGATGCTAGTTGAGGTCTGGCATCATGGTAAGGAAAACAGGTAGTCCAAGAAGCATTGATCCCATTCTGCCTTTGGAAGTATGTACAGGTCAAGAGAGGAGAAGAAAATGGTTTTCTGTCACTCTCACAAACCCTGAGGACACTCAGCTCAGCACAGAGAATTCCAAAGAACATCTTCTCAGTCCAGAGAAGCAGTGGGAGTTGGGAAGATGCAGATTTGATTTTTACCTCAGACATTTACTAGCTTGGTGACTTTGGAAAAGTCATTTAACACATCTAAGCCTCTATTTTTTTTCGTTTTAAGCTGGATATAATAATGGCATTTACTGTAAAAGGTGGTTATAAGGAATAAATGGGGTAATATATGCAAAACATTTTCCAAAGCATAATCTTAAAATCATTTCCCTCCCCCAGCTACTTTGAATTGATTCTAATTCACTGATCTCCTTTGCATTCCAAAAACATGATCCCCAATCAGATTGTACTTCATACAACATTGAAATATGATGGTATCATATCATATGTTTGTAACACATGCTAGTTGGTGTCCTGCAGATAACATTCTTCCCTGAGCTAAAAGTAAATGCTGCAGGTGGGGATGTGTCCACTTATAGAAATCCTATATCAATCCCTTGAGATCTAGCCCAAGTTTCACTTCCTCTATAAAATCTTAAAATTCTCTAGTCCACATGAATATTTCACTTCTTGCAACTTCTGTGGTATTAATTATCTTAATTATTGTATGAGACACTGGAATATATAATAGATGTATTTTCTCCAGTAATTTATTCATTCAACAAGCATTCATTATGTACCTGTCATGTACTAGACACTGGGGATTCAGAAAGAAAAAAACAAAACAAAATATTTCTAGTTTACATTTTATTGGGCAGGCAATAACATGTCCATAATAATAGTTCACATACATAAAGTGCTTTAAGGATACAAATAATTGCTCTATGAAGTAGGGAGTCCCAAGATCATTATTTCCATTTTATGGATGAGGAAACAGGGCCAAGAAAACAATATATACAATAACTACAACAATGTAAATAGAAAGAACAAACTTCAAAACAAAAGTGAATGTTACAAAATTATAAAGATCAAGCATGACTTGAATGAAGAGATGTAACAGGCCACCTATAATTATTCATGGAAGTGGGAGCACATAACTTATTTTGGATTTTTTTTT
>JAJPUD010016293.1:0-34571 GCA_023553655.1 Myrmecobius fasciatus | reverse complement strand
ATATATATATATATATATATATATATATATATATATATATATATATATGTATATGTATATATATATATATATGTAGAATATTATGGATTAGAAATAAAATTGGGATCCCTATTGATCAGTTGCAACCCTTATATGATTTGTCAAGGGGTCTCAGTAAATTGAAATAAAAAGGATATATAGCTGTGGTCCATGTTAGGGGACATCAGACTGGAGATTCCTTTATAGCAAAGGGAGAACCTGCTGATCCTGAGGAGATGGTTCTGATACCAGCTCTACCTTTACACATGCCTCCACTGTCATAGATCATGGATGAGGCTCTTGGAGGCCAGGGGATGCTAGGGGTCATTGGTTCTTGCCCGATGGAAGGGAGGTCCTGACCAAAGCAGGTATGAGATATCTACTTCAATACCTACATCAGGGTAGCCATTGGGATGTCCCAAAACCTGTGTGATACGGTGCTCACAAAATTTTCAACACCTGGGTTGTACACATTAGCCCGGCAAGTGGTAGCTGGCTGCCTTATTTGTTGAAGGTCGAATAAAACAGCTCTCCTATGGGCTCCACAGGGTGGAAGGCTCCCTGGCATCAGACCCTTTCAGAGTATGCAGGTGGATTTTACTGACTTGCTCCCTGTGGGGCATTTTAAATACCTGCTGGTCCTAGTGGACCACTTAACATCTTGGGCAGAGACCTATCCTTTTTGTTATGTCACCCTTTGGTTGTAGCTAAGGTCCTCTTAGAACAAATCATCCCAAGGTATGGGGTGGTGGAGTGCATTGATTCTGATCAAGGTGCACACTTGAGGGCCAAGCTTTTGCAATGTTTAATGAAAGCCTTAGAGATGACTTGGGAGTTTCATACTGCATGGCATCCTCCTTCTTCAGGAAAAGTAGAAAGGGTGAATCAGGAGATTAAAAGACTATAGAAACTCGGTTACCTTGGATGAAGTGTCTCCCTTTGACTTTACTGAGAATCAGAACAAAACCCCGGAGAGATATTGGGTTGTCCCCATATGAATTGTTATTTGGTTACCCATGTGGGCCTTGGCAAATAGCAGAATATATGAGGAGGAATGAAAAAGGAGTTCTAATCCGGCCCTGGTACCAATGGGCTTGGCAGAATTCAACTTGAAATGTCAATATCAGGATTAATTAGATCGAAATTCTTCTTTTTGCCTGGAAATGGTGTGAATCATTTAGGAATCCAGTTATATGATGATTTGGGGCAAGAGAAATGTAGCATTGATACTTCCCTAACACAGACTAGGGATGCTAAAGGATGGGGAGATACATGGCCACCTGAAAGAATAATCTGAGAGTATGAACCGACCACCTGGGCTCAAGATGGTAGTTGGGGATACAGAACTCCTATTTATATTTTAAATTTGACTCCAAGCTGTCTTGGAGATTGTCACTAATCAGACAGTGAAAGCCCTGGACTTATTGGCAGATCAGGCAACCCAAACCAGAGAGGCAGTCTTATAGCACAGATTGGTTTTGGATTATCTACTGGAAGGGAAAGGGGGAGTGTGTGGAAAGCTGAATCTTTCTACTTGCTGTATGCAAATTGACAATAATGGGAAAATAGTGAAGGAGATTGCCAAAGATATTAGGAAACTAGCGCACGTCCCTGTACAAACCTGGAGTTCTCCATTCAGTACATCATGATGGTCCTGGTTCACTGATAGCTGGTGAAGCAGGTATTATGGTTTGGATTAATTGCTTTAAGTGGAGTAATACTTTTACCAATTTGTCTGCCTTATATAATACGTATTGTTACTGGGATAGTACATAAATCATGGCTGAAATTCTAGGGAATGAGAACAACATGCATATGCTAATGCTGCAACGTCAAGGATGGACCCCAGTAAATAAAGAAGATGCTGGTGATGAGGAGGTCAATTCTAGGAGTAACAGGCTGTTGCAAAAATTTTGAGATGAGAGCTCTTCAAAACATTACGAAATAAAAAAAGGGGGGACTGAGTGTGACAATTGGAGTGAAGATCTCTCATGACTATAGACTAAATTAGATAAAACCTGAAGGCCTAAGTTCCGGTTTCCGGGGTGGAGGGGAAAGTAGAAGGTAGTATGATTTATAAGTTGTCAACATTCCAGTTCCTAAATAAGGAAAGTAAAGCATATATAACCAATTAGAATGTATGGAAAGGAAAAGAGGGGTGGGCTTGGGCTTTTCTTTGTTCTGGATTGTATAAAGTTGCCAGGGATGAACCGGATGGCGGCTCTCCCAACTCTGGACTATTTATTTGATCCATTGTGGGACCACCTGGTACTCATGAGTTCCTGAATAAAGCCTTTGTTCTATACCTTGAGATGCCTCTGTAGTATTGATTGTTAAGAAAAGGGCCTGAATATGCCACACAGAAATGAGAAAGGAAGAACAGATTTTAAGGAAAGGATAATGTATTTGGTTTGGAACACATTCATTTTGAGATGGTAAGCAGGTGGGGATATAGATGTGTAACTCCAAAGAAAGCTCCAACATTAATTAGATTCAGCCATATACATCTAGATAGTTGAAGTCACCAAAGCTGTCTATGTTTTCCAAAAAAACTCACCAGAGGATCTACCTTATGAACTTAATGTCTTTTTTAAAAGATATTTTAGACTTTTATTTACAACTATTGTTCTGGTCAATTCAGTATTCCCTTCAATTTGAATCAATTCATTATGTATTTATTAAATGTACTAGACTGTGTGCTAGGTATTTGTGTTTCAATGAACATCTTAGAAACATTAAAAACTGTATAATTAACAATTTGTTATTTTTCCTTACATTTCTGTATTTTAAGTAAAAATAAATAATTCTTTTCGACTTCAAATACACATTGTCAATTAGGTAAGAACTGGCCTTTCACCTGTAGGTTGTCAGAACCTAACAAAGCAGTTTAATTTCAAAGTGAGGGAAATGGCTTGCAAATAAAGACACATGTTGGAGCCCACCCCACTCTGGTAGGAGAGACCTTAAACAGTATGTGGAGATCTCAATATTTAGCCATCCATATTAGATATCTATGGCTATTCAGTGAGCTGTAGTTCTGATTGTGAAGTTTGTTGCATAGAAAGGCTTTATGATCAAAAACAATTCTGGTATCTGATTGAGAGCATCCAGAGGGTGAATGCAAAGAATTGTTGTGCTGCTAAGCTCAGGGCACAGCCTTCTTGTTATACCTTAGCTCTGGAAAACAGGATATCTCCTATAATCTTGAAATTTTTTCCTTTTGGTCAAAGGAAGGTGGTATGAAAAAAACCATTACCCTTATGGCCAATAAAGAAGAGATGAGTATGAGTCAAGATACCACAAGAGAAAAAAAAAAGAGAAAAAAAAAGATACCACAAGAGTCCAGCTGGCCAGTACAAGATATTACTCAGGTTATTATTTGTTTGAGGGGACCCAACAGAAAAGTTGTTCCAGGTATCATTACTGGCCATTTGTTCTCTTGAAGACATAAAAAAGGGAGAGAGGGCAAGAATATAGAGGGGAAAACTAGGATAGTATACATAATCATCATCTGGAATCTTGGAACAGCTATCTCATCTGGATGTCAGCTGCTTCTGGATCCATACTAGATGAACCGTAAGATTATTGGAGGGTTCTGCTATCTACTCAGGAGTAGGAGTTTTCTTCAGCTGGTGATCCAGGAATGCACACTTACAAATTTGACAATTGTGGGCATAATTAGAAGGAACACATAGAGGCATTTAATAAATGTATGGGTTGATGGTTGTGGTTAAAATACCTTGTATCCATTTTTGGATCACAGTTTCTGGTCAGCATAATATAGGTCCCTAATTAAGAATCTCTAAACAATACATAGAGATGATTCAGTTTCCCAACCACAGGGCTAAGGTTTAAAAAACACCAAGGAATGTTATAACTAAATTCTAGAGTTATCAGATCAAGGAGAAAATATAGCAAGTATCCAAAAATAAACAATGTCAGGTATCATAGTAGGGGTGAGGTGGAGGGGCTAAGAGACTACCTTAGCTTTGCTTGCTTCCAGGCATGAATCATATTTGACAGCCAAAGATGTAGTAATAAAGTAAGCCTCAGGATTAACCAGGTAGGAATTTTCCTTTTCAGAAAGGAAATAGCACAATGGAGAAATAGAGTCAGGAGGATCCTATGCAGGCCCTGTCCAAGATCATCCCCCCAACTTTCCCCAGGTATAAACAGTTCTCAGACATAAGATTGCACATGCAATTTTCTACTATTGGTTTCATAACAATTCAGACTATTCCTGTAATCAAAACTTAAAAACAATAATAAATTACAATCCTAGGAATTTTATCTTAAATAGCAACATTTCACTAACCAGAAATCAGGACTTGGATATCTTTCCTGATGTTTCCCTAAGAGTTAACATTTCATTTATCCTTAACTTATAAATCAAAACTATTCATATTCTTGGGCTTCAGACAGACATCAAATACCTGATAGTTGACTCATCATTAATATATTGAAGCTACACACTTTCCATAATAGCCAAGAATTTAAAATAAAACTTGCTATTATCTTCTTTATCACAAAATACCTTATTAAATATTTAACAGCTTTCAAATATATATTTAATCACACTATTTATCATGTGCAACAGCATGCAGATTAAAAAATTTTGTAACATTTCTGCTATAATTGTATCTCAAATTTCACAGTAAAAGAGAATTTAGAAATACAATAATAACACAAGAAATATCATGTATTTAAAACATGAAAAAAAAAACTTCAGATGACATCAATTGTATTTCCAAATTATAAAATATAAAAATCATTGATCTTATTATTTTTGACATTTAAAACTACTTTAGAGTTATCAGATTTGGAACAATTACATTCAATAATATATTTTTTTAGCTTGGTCATTGTTAAGTACTTTAAAATCATTATATTATTTTGATCTTCACAACAATCTTAGGAGGTGGTACCATTATTATTTTTCTTTAAAGATCAATAACCTGGGAAAAGCAGAGATAAGATAGCTTGCCTAAGATTATGGAGCTAATAAAATTTTGCAACTGAAACAAAGAAGGGTGTGCTCACTGAGGGCAGAGGCTGGTCCCCATATCAGACTGCCATATGAGGTATCTTCAGGGACCTTTCTAGGCAGCAATTGGGCAGAAACTGTTGAGGGCTGGGCCTGCACAGAAGACACTAACTGGACTTTGAGGGAGGAGTGTGTCAGAGGGCACTGGCTGGCAAGAATGGGAATCTCAATCTCTGGCTAGTGCCAGGACCTTCCCATTAATGATAGTTCCTGGTGACAAAGCAAAGTGGTTGCTGGTTGCAGGACTTGATTCCCCAATAGCTGAAGCTTTTAGGGGCACTGTTCAAGCTGTGGCTTCTTGAAATTGCTGGGGCAGAATAGGAAGGACATATTGTTCCTGAGAAATGCCCCAAGGCTTGCCTAAAGGGGTGGCTATTATGGCCACTGCCAGTCTGGGGCCCTGCTTCAGCTGCTGCCTCACTGGAGGGACAAAACACAATTCAAGTTTCCCTACATTTTTCCAGCACTTTTTTTTTTTTTTTTTGTAGTTTGAGAATCTGATTTTGGATGACAGGGGCTAATGGAGAGAGAAAGTGATCTGAACTAGTGGAGTCAAAGGATCTTTGGTTGAAACTATTTTTACTCTGCACCAGTTCATTGAAGTCATTCAAGATTTTTCTGAGAGCATCCTGCTCATCATTTCCAATAGCATATGTGTATTCCATCAAAATCACATGCCACAATTTAGCCATTCCCTGACTGATGGGTGTTCCCTCACTTTCCAATTCTTTGCCTCTAGAAAAAAGCTGATAAAATTTTTTTTTGTTCAAAGATTCTTTTCCTTTTAAAAAAAAAATCTCTTTTGGGACATAGACCTAAAAGTGGCATTGTTCGGTATGGATGATTTTGTAGCTCTTTGGGCATAATTCCAAATTGCTTTACAGAATATTTGAATCAGTTTACAACTGTACCAAGAGTGCATTGTTGTCTCATTTTTGTCACATCTCCTCCAACATCTCTCATTTTCTTTTTCTATCTTATTAGCCAATATAATAGGTATATGGTAATATTTCAAAATAGTTTTAATTTGCATTACACCAATCAATAATAAGTTAGAGCATTTTAAAAAAATATGTCTATTATTAGCTATGATTATTTCATCTAAAAACTGTTTCTTATCTTTTGATCATTTATCATTTGGGGAATAGCTCCAAATTTTACAAATTTCACTCAGTTCTTTATATGTTGGAAAAATGAGGCTTATATTTCAAAAATTCCCCCCACATACAATAACTCTTGCAAAATGTTATCTCTCCCCTGTTTATTCTATTTTCTCTCCCCCTTTACCCTATCTACTGTCCCCTCCTCCACCCTGATTTTACTTCTTTCACAACTTTCAGTAGTCCAATTTTTCTTATATTTTCTCTTTATCTATTCTCCAGATCTGTTGTTTTTCTTATGTTTCACATTCTGTTCTATTTTTCGTTTTTTATACTCTATTTTATTATTTCTCAGTCTCTTATTGCTTCACTGGCTTCCTTTTGCCAAATTCTAATGTTCAAAGAGTAATTTTTGTCTTTAAGGCTCTGTATCTTTTTTTTTTTCTAGTTGGTCAACTTTTTGTCATAATCTTGTTTTTCTTGAATTTTGAAGTTTTTCCTCATTTGGTTTTTAAAGTCTTTTTTTTTTAGTTTTTCTATAAATTCTTTCTGGTTAGGAAGTCATTTAGCATTGCTCTTTGAGGTAGAAGAAGCTTTCCCCCCCTACATTCTAAAGAACTCTAGTCTTCTCTTTTCCTATACTAGTTTTTATGACTGGGTGGTTCTTTCTTCTTTGCTGGTTCATTTTTTTTTAAATGAGAAGTATTAATGTAAGCACCTCTTTGCTGGGGTGGGGAGATGGCACCTCTGGCTTCACTTCAGTTTTGCCCTTTGACCTAGAATTCCAAACCAAAATCTTCACTTTGCTACAAGTGCTTGCAACCAGCAATGTCCCTACTTCACTGCTCCCTCACTTACCTAGTCTTCTGGTTCCTTTTTATCCATGGCTGCATCTATGAAACACAGTTGGGCCTGGTGTTCCTAATCAGATGAAGTTCCCTCAATCTTCCCAGATTCAGACCCCAACATTGCATGCTAACATGCATGCAATGGAGGTGAAAGTTTCTGTGGTTCTAACTGAGGTTCCAGTCAAACCCAGCTAGTCCTAGGGGTCTCCCCTGTGCTCCACTTTCACCCTGATGTGACAGAATTTTTCTGTCAATCTTCTAAGTTTTCTTGGACTAGAAAATTGTATCTTTTAATCTTTGTGGGGTTGGATGCTCTAAAATCTGTTTAGAGTCATCACTTAAAAGTATTTTGAGAGAGAGCTTGCATGAGTCTCTGACTTTACACTGTACACCTCCATTTTTGGCTCTACTCACTTCCCCAACAGTCTTAATATAATTAGTCTTC
This sequence comes from Myrmecobius fasciatus, assembly GCA_023553655.1. NCBI lineage: Eukaryota > Metazoa > Chordata > Mammalia > Dasyuromorphia > Myrmecobiidae > Myrmecobius > Myrmecobius fasciatus. The sequence continues at coordinate 27,116 of JAJPUD010016293.1, read as the reverse complement.
AAATTCCTTAATCTACAAGATTTTTTTAGCATTTTGTTTGGCAACTTTTAGATGTTTAATATATGCAGCTTTGATTACTTGACTTTATTTCTGCAATTCCAACATGACAGGGAGAAAAAGTATCTTACAGATTTTTTTCTCTTTTCTTATATCCTAATATCCTGCAGAAAGTCTAAAGTAGGAATTAGTCCTGCTTACTGGAACAATTACTTCAACTGTAAAAGTTTCATCAGCCTTTACCAGTGTTCTAAACTCTCTGATGCAGCCTTTAGAAGCTTTTCTGGCTGGCTTCATTTTACTTCTTTCAAAATAACAAAATCTAGGTCACAATACAAACATGACACAAAAATTTGACATTTCACAAAGACAAAAACACAGAGAAATGACAAGACAGATACAGACTGACACAAAGAATTCTGCTAAAGTGCAAAATTACAAATCTAATTTGAACTGACTTTTAACCTGTGAGTGGTCAGAGCCAAACAAAGCAGGCCAGAAATAGGATATTCAGGAATCAAATAGAAGTTTGGTTTCAAAGTAAGGGAAATGGCTTCCAAGCAAAGAACAGAGGTACTGGAGACCCACCCTTAGTGGGAGAGACTCAAGACAGTGTGGGGAGAACTCAGTACTTATATCTATGGTGATAGATACTGTGAGCTGTTATAGACAAAGTGAGCTGTAGCCCTGACAATGAAGAATAAGAGTAACAACTTCATAACAGGGCTTCATAACCAGAAATATTTCTGGGATTTTGTTGTGGCTGAGATCACATTCAAAGGGTGAACTCAAATCACATTCAGAGAGTGTTACATCAAGCTCAAGGCCCAGGATGCTTGCTGGGTCTGAGCTCTGAAAAACAGGGTGCCTTGTAATTTTTTTTAAAGTATTATTTCCTTCAGTTATCTTTTTTAGCTCCTTTTGTAGCTGGCCAGTTGTATTTCTTGATTCAATGGATTCTTTTTCCATTTTGCCAGTTTTATTTTTCAGTGAATTGTTGTCTTTTTCCAATTCACCAGACTTATTTTCCAGTTTTTCACATCTCTGTTGCAGGGCGATATTTCCTTCTTGCACTGCTCTCAATTTATTTCCCCATTCTTTTTCTAGCTCTCTTTTGAGATTCTTAATGCAATCTTCCTGGTAAGCCTTCTGGAAGGGAGACCGGCTTAAGTCTGCCTTTGTGGCTTCATCTGGGATTGTTTTCAGAATCTCAGGTTCTGGGGACTTCTCTACTTTCTCTACGTAAAAGTTGTCTATGGTGAGAACTCTCTTCTGCTTGCTCATGATTTTGAGCTGAAGTATCAGTCACCAGCAGGTAATTCTGCTACAGTTTCAATTTGCCCTGGGGGAGTTTGCCAAGTTGACTTCCCGTCTGAGGCTGGGCAGCTAGATCCGCACTAGACCACGTTTTCAGCTGCTCTCAATCCACCCTTTACCAAAGGCAGATCTGCCAAAGCACCTGCCCGCAAGCAGAGCAAAGTGGCCCAGGCGTCTCCCAGGGGCTTCCTGGATGCCTAAAATCTGCCCCTCTGTCGCAGCCCTGACTTCTGCCTCAGGCGCATTGGCATCTGATTGCGACCTGTGGCCAATTTCCCCTGAGACTGACCTTCTCCGGAGTTTTTTCAAAGTAGATTGTTGATAGAAGTGCGTTGTAGCCCAAGTGTTTGGTAGAGCCCTCACTCCAAAACCAGTTTGGAGGCTCAATTTGTCTGGGTCTGAGGGAAGGTCTCAGGAGCTCACAGAGAACACTGTCTGCAGTTCGCCATCTTGGCTCTGCCCCCCGCCTTCTAATATTTTAACAACATCTTCCATTTTCTGATTCATTTTATTAATACCAATCATATGTATAACCACTGAATTACACCTTCTCTTCTCTACCGTGATACAATCTGGTATAAATATTGTCATTAACAAAATATCAGAATGCTAAACTGAAGTGGTGATGAAAGCTAAAGGCAACAAAACATTTTTTAAAAAGCTATTATATTGAAGAAAAGAGAAGGCTCAAAGGAGGGATGTCTATTGCTGAGAAAATTGAAATTGATGGAAAGAAGGTAGAACTGCTTAACTTTTGATTAGATTTTTGTCCTGAAAAGGACAAAACAACAAAAAAAAAATGGTTAGTGACTGTAGAAAGTAAAGGTAAATAAGAAGACAGTAAGCAAACATCTGTCATTAATGAATTCAGATCCCTAGACCTAGACCAAAACCAGTGAAAGAACTGGCAGAAGTTTGCTTCAGCTCATCCCAGTATTACCTAAAAGATCATGGAGAATGGGAAGATTTCTCAGGACTGGAGAGGAGTCAAAATTATTTCAACTTTCAAAAAAGAGAAGAGATTGAAGTCTGGAAACTATAGGTCACTGAGTTTGAATTTAATTCATGGTAAAATTCTAGCATGCATTATTTTATTTTATTTTTATTAAAGCTTTTTATTTGCAAAACATATGCATGGGTAATTTTTCAACACTGACCCTTGCAAAGCTTTCTGTTACAAATTTTGCCCTCCTTCCCCCCACTCCCTCCTCTAAATAGCAAGAAGTCTAATACATGTTAATTATGTTAAAATACTTGACAAATCAAATGTGTATACATATTTATACAGTTATCTTGCTGTACAAGAACAATCAAATCTACAAGAAAAAAAAAAAAACAACTTGAGAAGGAAAACAAAATGCAAGCAAACATTCACAGAAAGTGTTAAAATCCTATGTTGTTGTGGTCTACTCTCAGATCCCACAGGCCTCTCCCTGGGTGTATATGGCTTTCTTCATCACTGAACAACTGGAACTGGTTTGAAGCATCTCATTGTTGAAGAGAACCATGTTCATCAGAATTGATCATCATATAGTCTTATTGTTGCCATGTATATTGATCTCCTGGTTCTGCTCATTTCACTTAGCATTAATTCATGCAAGTCTCTCCAGGCCTCTCTGAAATCATCATTATGGTCATTTCTTATAGAACAATAATATTCCATGACATTCATATACCATAGTTTATTCAGCCATTCTTCAATTGATGAGCATCCATTCAGTTTCCAGTTTCTGGACGCTACAAAAAGGGCTGCCACAAACATTCTTGCACATGTGAGTCCCTTTCCCTCCTCTAAGATCTCTTGGGGATATAGGCCCAATAGAAACACTTCTGGGTCAAAGGGTATGCATAGTTTGATAACTTTTTGAGCATAGTTTCAGATTGCTCTCCAGAATGGTTGGATCCATTCACAGTTCCACCAACAATGTATCAGTGTCCCAGTTTTCCCACATTCCCTCCTACATTTGTCATTATCTTTTCCTGTCATCTTAGCCAATCTGACAGGTGTGTAATGATATCTCAGAGTTGTCTTAATTTGCATGTCTATGATTAATAGTGATTTGGAGCATTTTTTTCATATAGCATGCATTATTTTAAAAATGATTTGAGGACATTTAAAAAATGAGGCTTCCTGCAACATTTTAAACACAACATGGCCAAAGCAGAGCTTGCTGTCTTTTACTTCAAACTTTCTTTTCTGTTGAAGTTCTCTGCATTTAAGTTTCTTAAATTAAGTATTCTCTCCTGATTATTTTTCTTTGTCCCTTCACAGTTTTCTTTGTTGAATCTTTGTCTATTTTGTATATTCTAAATGTACACAGATTTAAATGACATCTCAATGACTCCAAGATCAATAGATCAAAACCCATCTAACTCAAATTTAGTCTCAAAGAGCCCATTGCCAACTGGACATTTCAAATGGGATGTCAAAGATGAATCTCAAATTCAGCATGTTCAAAATAGAAATCATTATTTTCCCACTCCAAACCAACTCTTATTTCCCAGCTTCCTTGTTTCCATAAAAGTCACTGAAATCTTTCTAATCTTCCAGGTTTATAATCTCCACATTATTCTTGATTTCTCAGTATCCCTTCTTCTGTTTTTTTTTTCCGTTTCTCTTTGTCTCCATTTATGTCTGTTTCTCTCTCTTTTACACACACACACAATCAACCAATCAATCAATCAATGATCTGATCTTGCAGTTTCTGCCTCCACATTTTCTTTCCATTTACCACAACCTTCATTTTGGTTTTCATCACTTTCTGCCTAGATTATCACAACAGCACCCTAACTGGTCTCTCTGCTTCTAGTTCTCTTTCTTTAAGAATAGGCATGCCTAGGCTTTTATTGTCTCCAGAATAAAATTCATTTTTCTTTGTTTGGCATTTAAAATTCTTTACAACTTGGCTCCAACTTATATTTTCTTTACTATGCTTCTTGCATTATATGGTTAAGGCAAATGCCCTTTCCTCCTTTCCTCAAATGGCAATATATCATCTTCATGCTTCTTCTAGTCATTTCCCCACCCCTGGAATGCCATCCTTCCTTTTTTTCTGTTTTAAAGAAATCTTCATTTGCTTCAAGATAATTGTGGTATCATTTTCTACACAAAATGATTATTCATTCCCCTTCCCCAAGCTAGTGCATTTTCTCTCTAAGTATCCTATATTTCATATTTATTTTCTACATATTTATGTTTTTGGTTTTCCTTCATTGTCAAAGAGGTCTATCACATCAAGAATATGCTACCATGACTTGGAAATGAACTGTATTTAAGTGAGAGAAGACTCTACAAAGTTACCAGCCTTACTCTCTCCTCCAGAGCTATTTGAATCCAGTAGCAAGAAATAGATCAGGTTGACTAATTCTTGTGGGATCAGTGGGATTCACTGTGAGAGACCTTGACCTTTTAAAGCTAAAATCTTCTTATGGAGTGGAGTTAAGATGGTGTAGTAAAACCAGGAAGCTGCTTGAACTCTCCCATTTTCCCTAGATAACCACATGAAACCAATTTTCTGAATAGTCTGACAAAATGAAATTACTCTCTAGCTCAAGATAGGCTGGAAAAACTTCAACAAAGATAAGTCTCACTGATGTTCAGTCCAGGTCAGATAAACTCTGAGAAAGCTAATAAACGTGTCTTAATCACAGCAAATTAACAACTAAGACCCTCAGTCAGTTCTGGCTTAATGGGGCAGCTTCCAATCCCAGCTCAGAAGGCAAACTTGGGGAAACCAATCTGTTTTCTGAAAAGAACAGACAAATCTACTCCCTGCAGACACTAAGAGCCCCTGTATTCAAAGCCAAGGCTCAGAGCTGCACAGAGCAAAGGCAAAAGGTTGTAACAGAATTTATTATGTTTCAGTTGAAGTAAAAAAAAAAAAGCAGGGGTAGCAATTCTGATCTCAGATAAAGCAAAAGTAAAAAGAGATGTTATTAAAAGAGATAAGGAATGACATCTTGATAAAGGATACCATAAATCATGAAGTAGTAATTATAACTAAATATATATTCATCAAGTGGTAGAACAGCCAAATTCCTAGAGAAGATTTTAAGCCAGTTCCAAGAAGAAATAGACAGCAAAACTATATTGGTGGGGAAACTCAACCTTCCTCTCTCAGAATAAGAAAAAGCTAATCACAAAAAAAAAAAACCCCAAGAAACAAACTAGGGAGGTTTAATATAATCCTAGAAAACCTAGAAATGTTAGACCTCTGGAGAAAATTGAATAGGAACAGAAAGGAATACACCTTTTTCTCCGCATGGTACCTACACAAAAATTAACTATGTATGAGGGCATAAAAACCTCATAGTCAAATGCAGAAAGGCAGAAATAGTAAATGCTTCCTTTTCAGACCACAATGCAATAGAAATTATATTCAACATAGGGCCAGATTTTAGACTAAAAATCAATTAGAAATTTCTTTTATTAAAGATTTTTATTTGCAAAATATATGTATGAGTAATTTTTCACATTGACCCTTACAAAGGTTTCCATTACAAAATTTTTCCCCCTACTCCTCACCCCTCCCATAGATGGCAGGAAGTCTACTACATGTTAATTATGTTAAAATACTTGACAAATCGAATATATGTATACTTATTTTTACAATTATCTTTCTGTGCAAGAAAAATCAGATCTACAAGAAAAAGAAATCTGAGAAAGGAAACATAATGCAAGCAAACATCAATAGAGAGCATGAAAATATTATGTTGTAGTCCACATTTCATATCCCTCTCTCTGGTTGTATATAGCTTTCTTCACTGAACAATTGGAACTGGTTTGAAACATTTCATTGTTGAAGAGAGCCATGTCCATCAGAATTGATCATCATATAGTCTTGTTGTTGCCGTGTAATTTCACTGCTCATTTCACTCAGCATCAGTTCATACAAGTCTCTCCAGGGCTCTCTGAAATCATCCTGCTGGTCATTTCTTATAGAACAATAATATTCCATAACATTCATATACCATAATTTATTCAGCCATTCTCCAATAATCAATTGGAAATTAAATAATCTATTTCTAAAAAAAATTAATGGGTCAAACATTAAATCACAGAAGCAATTCATAATTTCATCCAGGAGAATGATATGGGATGCAGCCAAAGCAGTTTTTAGGGAAAATTTCGTATCTCTATATAGCAACATGAATACTAAAAAGAGGAGATCAATGAATTGGGCATGTAACAAAAAAAGCTAGAAAAATAACAAATTAAAACCCCCCAATTAAGTACCAAATTAGAAATTCTGAAACTCAAAGGAAAGATTAATAAAATAGAAACTAAGAAAACTATTGAACTGATAAATGAAACCAAGAGTTGGCTTTATGAAAAAAACAACAAAATAGATAAGTTTTTGGTTAATTTGATTAGAAAAAAGGAAAACAAAACATCAGCATCAAAAATGAAAAGTGTGAACATACCAACAATGACAAGGAAATTAAAGCAATAATTAGGAGCTATTTTGCCCAACTGTATCGTAGCAAGTCTGACAATCTAACTAAAATGGATGAATATGCCCAGATTAACAGAAGAGGAAATAAATTATTTAAATAATCCCATTTTAGAAAAAGAAGCTGAACAAGCCATTAATGAACTCCCTAAAAAAAATCTCTAAAACTGGATGAAGTCACAAGTGAATCCTACCTAATATTTAAAGAACAATTAATTTCAATACTATGTAAACTATTTAGAAAAACAGGTAAAGATGTCCTGCCAAATTCTTTTGATGACACAAAGATGGTACTGATACCTAAAGCAGGAAGAGCCAAAATGGAGAAAGAAAATTATAAAACAATCTCCCTAATGAATATACATCTATATATATATATGTATATAATTTATATATATAATGTACAAATTTTAAATAAAATATTAGTAAAGAGATTACTGCAACTTGTCTGCAGGATAATACACTATGACCAAGTGTGATATCTGAAAAACTATTACCATAATCAACCATATCAATAACAAAACCAACAGAAATCAAATGATAATCTCAATAGATGCAGAAAAAGCTTTTGACAAAGTGTGGCATCCATTCCTATTAAAAACACTAGAGAGTATAGGGATGAAGAGAGCTTTCCTTAAAATAATAAACAGCATCTATCTAAAACCAAAAGCAATCATTATTTGTAATGGAGAGAAGCTGAATGCATTCCCAGTAAGATCAGAGGTGAAACAAGATGTCATTATCACCATTATTATTCAACATTGTACTAGAAATGTTAACTTTAGCAATAAGAAAAGAAAAAGAATTAAAATAGGCAATGAGGAAATTATCACTCTTTGCAGATGATATGATGATATACCTAGAGAATCCTAGAAAATCATGCAAAAAACCTACTTGAAACAAATTACAACTTTAGCAGTGTTGCAGAAAATACCCCCCCCACACACAAATCATCAGCATTTCTATATATTACTGATGAAGCATATCAGCAAGAAATAGAAAGAGAAATTACTTGGGGATCAACTGCCAAGACAAATCCAAGAACTATATGAACACAGTTACAAAATGCTTTTCACACAAATAAAATCTGATCTAAACAATTGGAAAAATATCAATTGATTTTGAGTAGGATGAGGTAAAATAATAAAAATGATAATTATGTCTAAATTGATCTACTTATTCATTGCCATGCCAATCAAACTGCCAGAAATTATTTTATGGAGTTAGAAAAAAATAATATAATTCCTCTGGAAGAACAAAAGGTCAAGTATATCAAGGGAATTAATGAAAAAATAAATACAAAGGATGGTGGCTTAGCAGTGCCAAAACTAAAATATATTATAAAGCAGCAGTCATCAAAACCATTTGTTCCTGGCAAAGAAATAAAGTAGTGGATTTGTGGAATAGATTATATACACACTACACAATAATCAAGGCCTATAGTAATATAGTATTTATTTGATAAACCCGCAAATTCCAGCTGCTAGAATAAGAACTCACTATTTGACAAAAATTGCTGGTAAAACTGGAAAACAATATGTCAGAAATTCAGCATAGATTTAGAGCTATGCTGAATTTCAATTTGGATGCCAAAATATGATTAAAATAGGTACATGATTTGGACATAAATTATGATACTATAAACAAATTAGTAGAACAAGGGATAATTTACTTATCAGATCTTTGAAGAAAGGAGGAATTTATGACCAAAGAAAAACTAGAAACATTATGAAATGCAAAATGGACAGTTTTGATTGCATTAAATTAATGTTTTTATACAAGCAGAATCAACAGAAACAAGATTAAGAGGAAAATACAAAACTGGGAAAAAGTCTTTACAGCCAATGTTTCTGATAAAGATTTCTTTTCTAAAATATATAAAGAACTGTATCAAATTTATCAGAATACAAGTCATTCCCCAATTGATAAATGATCAAAGGATATGAACAGAAAATTTTCAGATGATGAAAGTAAAGCCATCTCTAGTTATATGAAAAAAATGTTTTAAATTACATTGATTAGAGAAATAAAAATTAAAACAACTCTGAGATACCACCTTACACCTCTCAGATTGGCTAAGAGAACCAGGAAAAGGTAATGATAAATGTCGGAGGGGATGTGGGAAAACTGGAACAGTAAACCATTCTGAAGAGCAATTTGGAACTATGCCCAAAGGGGTATAAAATTGTGCATACCCTTTGACCTAGCAGTGCCATTACTGGATCTGTATCCCAAGGAAATCACAAAGAGGGAAAAGGACCACATGTGTAAAATTGTTTTTAGCAGCTCTTTTTGTGGTCGAATTAGAAAATGAGTGGATGCCCATAAATTGGGGAATGGCTGAATAAGTTGTGTTATATGAAGATAATGAAATATTATTGTTATAAAAAACATGATGAACAAGCTGATTTTAGAAAGGTCTAGATGTTGAGCAAAACAAGCAGAATCAAGACTACATTGAACATAATAGCAGCAAGAATATGCAATGATCTACTATGAAGATTTGATTCTTCTCAATAGTTCAGTGATTCAAAGCCATCCCAATAGACTTTGGACAGAAAATGCCATCTGCATCCAGAAAAAAAAAATCTAAGGAGACTGAATCAACACATGCTATATTCGCTTTTTTTTAAAATCTTTCCCATGGTTTTATCCCTTTGCTCTGATTTTTCTCTCCCAACATGATTCATAAAGCAATGTGTTTTAAAAATAAATAGACTTACTAGGAGAAAAAAGTTGTTTTTAACAGATTTCATTTTGACTTAAGCAATACTCATTCAGTGTTTAAGATTAGATAAGAATTGGGGGCAGCTAGGTGGTGCAATGGAAAGAGTGCCAGCTCTGAAGTCAGGAAAACCTGAGTCCAAAATCTGGCCTTAGACACTTAACACTTCCTAACTGTGTGACCCTGGGAAAGTCACTTAACCCCAATTGCCTCAGGGGAAAAAAAGATTAGATAAGAAATGAGCAAAGAATAGCCTCTTTTACTTGGAAAAAAATTAATCTTGAAGGAGAAGACCTCCAGGATTTCTGGCCAAAATAGAAAACCTAGGAACCTGATAGATATAATCCCTTTTCCCTCTACACCCCCAAAAAACCCCACCCAAAGAAAACATCATCAACAATATGAGTTTAGAAGAGGGTCGGTTTTTTTTTTAATGGGTGATAATATCACGAGGAGGCAAAATAAATTTCTTCAGTGTTTACTCACAATTTTAGATGAAATATTGATTTTTATATATCAGTCACTATTTTGGAGCATAGTGATTACCTTCTGATTGGTATTGTTGATAGCTGACAGTATTGTTGGGATGCTGTGGGCCCTCTCTGATATCTATAGCATCTCTGATTCTATGATCCTCCAAACTTACAGGTAAGAATCAGACATTAGAGACACTGGAAAAGACATTAGAGAATATGTTCAACCCTCTTATATTAAGGAGCAAAAATTAACCCTGATTTAAAAAGGTGAATTTTTTTTTTTAAGAATTAAAGAATTGGTCACTGAAGGACATGACTTTTACAATGTCATTTAGTATATGTATATATATATATGTGTGTGTTTATATTTTTCAAAAAATTTTCATATTCATTATCTCTTTTGTTCTTCAAAACAATCACTGGGGTTATATGGAGGGCATTTTTGTTCTCATTTCATGAATTAGTAAACTAAGTCACAGAAAAGTGAAATGACTACAGAAGTCATTCGACTAGATTTTGCTAGAGATAAGAATATGTAAGCTCCTAATCATTGCTTCTTGAAACATAAAATAACAAAGAGCTTTCTAAATGTTCATATAGCAAAATTGTGGAGGGAGGTGTGTATGAATGTGTGATAGGGAACAAGCATCTAATAGTCATCTAATAAGAATTAGGGATTATATTCAGTATTTTAAAAAACATTATCTCTTAATTTTTTTTAAACAACTTTGTGAGGTAGGTACCATAATTATCTCTATTTAACAGTTGAGAAGTTCAGGCAGACAAAGTGTTACTAGCTAAGAGAAATTTAATGCTTGTAACTTCTATACTTTGTCAAAAGGAGACAAGATAAAACATTGGTATCAGTCTCTAAATTGCAATTTCATATATCTCTAATTGGGGACATATTTTGAAATAATAGTGTACTCCAGGTTGTTCTTTTATTGCTCAGTCATGTCTGATTTTTGTGACCCCATTTATCCTAAATGTGGTCTTAAGCTTGATCTAGGGGCAAGGAAGCAGCTTAAGACCACAGTGTCTCATTATAACAGGAGGAGAGCAAGGTGCAAGAGCAGCAGCCAGCCTTTCAGTTGGGAAACTCACATATTGATGCTATATATACTTGTGTGTGGCCTTGGAATCAGCCATGTAGGCAATGTGTGTGTTGCCCAGTGTGGCACTTGTACTTTCTCTTTTTCTCCATTGACTCTTTCAAACTTCTCCTTTTACATTAGTGGACTTGGAGAGTTTTTACAGAAGTAGAAGTGAGGCAACCACAACCATTGTCTCAACTAACAAATTACTCTCTCAAGGTACTAGGAATAACTCTGATGTGGAAAGATACAATTATTTTTATAGTAATCTTACTGACATATTTTGTTTTACATTCCTTAAATGTTTCCTAGTATCCATTACCTATTCATTTCAGAGAGCCAGCCTATATTACAAAGACAAATTGAAAGAAAGAGAGAAGGGGAAAAAAAGAAAAACTGATCAGAAAAAGTCTGAAAATATATGGAATATTCCAAATCCATGGAATTGCCCAATTTTGTATTGGAAGAGGTATCTTATCATCTCTTTTTTTTTTCTGGCCATTTTTTATGTGTGTGGTATATCTGCAATATTCATCATTATTTTCTTTTGGTAGTGGTTGTTCTTTTAATTTCCACTAGTAGAATCATTCTTTTTTTTTTTTTTTTTTTTTGACTCTGGTCTTTTGCTTCACAGCACCTCAGGAAAGTTTTTCCATGCTTCTCTGCATATGCATCTCTTTTTTTACAGACCAATAAAATTCTATTAAATTCATGTACCACTATTTATTCATCCATTTTCCAATGCATAAATCTTTACTTTTTTCCATTCTTTGTTAACAAAAAAAAGTACTGCCTTAAACATTTTTCTACATACTGGGATTTTATTTTAGTATTAACTTCTTTAGGGCTATATTCCTAGTAGTGGAATCATTGAATGATATAGTATGACCATTTTAGTCACCTTAATTTCATAATTCCAAATTATTGTATTAAAATGGCTTTACTGATTCACAGTTCTATGAACAAAACACTAATGTGCTTTGTTTCCACCTTTTGTCATTTTTGCCAATATGCAGCATGTGAGGTGAAATTTTAGGGCTATTTTGTTTGCATTTTTCTTATGGTAGTGATTTGGATCATTCTTTCATATGATTGTTAATAGTTTGCTATTTTTCTTTTAGAAATTGTTTATATCTTTTGAGCATTTACATATTGGGGTGGTCACTGACATAATGGGGTGTGTTGAAAAAAATTAATTTGCACCTTTGATACAAAAATTTGATGAAAATCTTTTTTTGGGGATGCTGGAATATCTGTCTCTATTTCCCTAGCTCTAAATCTCTCTATCCTCTTTGAATTCATGCATTCCCATCCTTCTGGATGTTGGATTTTCCCTCTAGTTGTGACTCCCTGTCTCCTGAGTCAGTGTATTATTTACAGACTTATAGAATTCTCTCAGAGGTAGTGAGCTCCTTGAGTGTCAAGGGACACACACACACACACACACACACTCACACACACACACACACACACACACACTATACATATATATATATAACAAATACTGCATACAGAAAGCATACAAACAAAACAACATATAAATGAAATGAAGAAAATCATGTCATGTATATAAATATGCCCCACATGCCAGAACTACATACAAAGACTTGAAGACTAAATAATTTTAATTAATCAGGTGACTGTGTCAGGGCCCAAAGTCCTCTCAACATCACTAGTAAGAAACCCATCAGGGACATTGAATTGTTTTTAAATTCGAGGACCTTAATTTGTCCCTGTTCCCAGAAGTCCATAAGGCAAATTAACTTTGTATATAAATATAGAGACCATATGAAAAGTAAAGACATCTCTCCTATCCAATCCCTACTCTACCCTTTTCTACCCCTGTCACTCCCCAGGCATAGCACTGGGAGTCAAGTTTCAGTAGAAAATGACCAAGTTCTGGACAAAGCTGCGCCAGGGAAGAGCATAGTTGTAGGGAGAGAAAAAGCCAATGATTCCAATACCCAGTATCCAGAAAACTGTCCCCCCCCAGTGACTCAATCATCCATGGCCACTGATACAAAAATTTATGAAATCTAAGGTATTTTTATTTTATTCTTATACTAGATTATTAATTTAGTTTATGAAAAAATACTTTTCAATTTCATATAATCAAAGTTATTTCTTTTATCTCCTGTGATTGCCTCTAATTTTTGTTTGGTTAAGAATATATACATAGGGGCAGCTAGGTGGAACAGGGGATAGAGTACCAGCCCTGAAGTCAGGAGGACCTGAATTCAAATCTGATCTCAGACATTTAACACTATACATATATATAACAAATACTGCACACAGAAAGCATACAAACCCTGGGCAAGTCACTTAACCCCAATTGCCTCAGCAAAATATATACACATAGCTATTCATAGCTACTCATAGATGTTCCTTACCTCAAGTATATGATCTGCTTCTTTTATGATTTTTATGGTATAATCTTGACTATTAATGACACATTCATTTTAAATTTTAATTTGAAGGATGGCATGTGATGTGAATTTATCTTAATTCTGCCAGACTCTTCCACTTTTCCCAGTAGTTTTTAACCTTGGTATTCTTTTATTTCTCCAATTGAATTTTATTATTATTTTATCAAGTTTAATCTCTTGTTCTTCCAAGTGAACCTTTTCAATTACTTCATCAAGTTCTGTGAAGTATCTTTTCAATAGTTCAAATTGATTAAATCTGCAAATTAATTTTAGTGGGATCATAATGTTCATTATATTTGTATGAGCCAACCATGAGTACTAAATAGTTCTCTAGCTATTAAAGTTCCTTATTTCTTTAATATCCCTTTGTAATTGAGCCTATAAAATTTTGTGTGCTTTAATAAATTGCCAAATATTTTAGTCATTTTGTAATTATTTTGAAGGAATTTCCCTTTCTAGTATTTCAATAATGTAAAATAAAATTTTCCTTTCCATTATTTCTTTAGGATTTTGAAATTATTACATAGACATAATGTTGTTTTTTGAGAGCTATATTTTGTATCTTACACATTTCTAAAGCCAATTATTATCTTTGTTGTTTCTCCAAAATTTTCTAATTATTCATAGCAATATCAGCATCTATTTATTTAGTTTGTTCTCTCTTTTTTTCATTTTAGTAGTTAATTGAAAGTGCCTTCCTCTCTTCTCTCTTAACTTCTTTTATTTGTTAGTGTTTTAAAAAAGCTTTCCTTAAAATAATAAATAGTATCTATCTAAAATCTACAGCAAGCATTATTTGTAATGGAGAGAAGCTGTACGCATTCCCAGTAAAATCGGGGTGAAACAAAGATGCCCATTATCACCACTTTTATTCAATATTATATTAGAAATGTTGGCTTTAGCAATAAGAAAAGAAAAAAGAAATCAAAGGAATTAGAATAGACAAAGAGGAAATAAAATTATCACTCTGCAGATGATGTGATGGCATACTTAAAGAATCCTAGAAAATCATCCAAAAACCTATTGGAAACAATTCACAGCTTTAGCAAAGTTGCAGAATATAAAATAAACCCACACAAATCATCACCATTTCTACATATTATTGACAAAGCCCATAAGCAAGAGATAGAAAGAGAAATTCCATTTAAAATAACTGTAGATAAAATAAAATACTTGGGGGTTTCCTTGTCAAGACAAATCCAAGAATTATATGAGCACAATTACAAAACACTTCTCACACAAATAAAATCAGATCTAAACAACTGGAAAAATATCAGTTGTTCATGGCTAGGTAGAGCTAATACAATAAAAATGACAATTATGCCTAAATTGGTTTATTTGTTCAGTGCCATAACTACCAAACTGCCAAAACATTATTTTACAGAACTAAAAATAAGAGTAAAAAAATTCAACTGGAATAACAAAAGAATATCATGGAAATTAATGAAAAAAAAAATCCAAAGATGGTAGCTTGTCAGTACTAAACCGAAAACTATATTATAGAGGAGCAATCATCAAAAACATTTGGTACTGGCTAAGAAATACAGTGGTGGTTCAGTAGAATAGATTCGATACACACAACATAATAATCAAAGCCTGTAGCAATCAACTGTTTGATAAACCCTCAGACTCTAGCTTCTGAAATAAGAATTCACTATCTGACAAAATTTCCTGAGAAAACTGGAAAATAATATATAAGAAACTCAGTATAGACCTATATCTCATACCCCATACCAAAAATAAGGTCAAAATGGAAACATGATTTGAACATAAAGGATGACACCATAAATAAATTAGGGGAACATTTACCTTTGGAGATCTTTATATCTTTGGAGACGGGAAGAATTTATGACCAAAGAAGAACTAGAGAATATTATGAAAGGCAAAATGGACAATTGTGATTACTTTAAATTAGAAAGTTTTTGCACAAACAAAACCAACAGAAACAATATTAAAAGGTAAGTACAAAGCTGGGGGAAAATCTTTACACCCAGTATTTCTGATAACTTTCTAAAATTTATTTCTAAAATATGTAAATAATTGTGTCAAATTTACAAGAAAACAAATCATTCCCCAGTTCATAAATATTCAAAGGATATGAACAGACAATTTTCAGTTGATGAAATTAGAGCCTTCTATAGTTACATGAAAAAATTCCTTAAATCACTCTTGATTAGAGAAATACAAATGAAAACAACTCTGAGGTATCCCTTCACACCTCTCAGAATGGCTAAGATGACACAAAAAGATAGTGATAAATGTTGGAGAGGATGTGGAAAAACTGGGACGCTAATGCATTGTTGTCAGAGTTATGAAATCATCCAACTATTGTGGAGAGCAATCAGTAAGTATGCCCAAAGGAGTATAAAACTATGCTTACCCTTTGACCTAGCAGTGTCATTACTGGGTTTGTATCCCAAGGAAATCACAAATGAGGGAAAAGGACCCACATGTGCAAAAATGTTTGTAGCAGCTCTTTTGTGGTAGCAAAGAAGTGGAAAATGAGTAGATGCCCATCAACTGGGAAATGGTTGAATAGGTTGTGATATATAAAGGTAATGGAATATTATTGTTCTATAAAAAATGATAAATAAGCTGAATTTAGAAAGGCCTGGAAAGATTAAATGAACTGATGCTGAGTGAAACAAATAGAACCAGGAACATTTTTTGCACAATAACAGCAAGAAGGTGAGATGATCAACTATGAAAGGCTTGGTTCTTCTCAGTAGTTCAGTAATCCAAAGCAATCCAATAGACTTTGGACAGAAAATTTCATCTGTATCCAGAAAAAGATCTAACGAGACAATGTGAATCAATACATGGTATATTCACTTCTTCTTTTTAATGTTTTTTTTTGTTTGTTTGTTTGTTTTGTTTTGTTTTTAAGCTTTTTATTTGCAAAACATATGCATGGGTAATTTTACAACATTGATCCTTGCAAAACCTTCTGTTACAAATTTTTCTCTCCTTCCCCCTCCCCCCTCCCCTAGATGTCAGGTAGTCTAATACATGTTAATTATGTTAAAATTTATGACAAATCAAAAATTCATATTTATATAGTTATTTTGCTGTTCAAGAAAAATTGGACCTACAAGAAAAAAAATGACAACTTTTAGATACCACTACATACCTGTCAGATTGGCTAAGATGACAGGAAAAGATAATGAAGAATTTTGGAGGGGATGTGGGAAAACTGAGACACTGATACATTGTTGGTGGAACTGTGAATGACCATTCTGGAGAGCAATTTGGAATTATGCTCAAAAAGTTATCAAACTGTGCATACCCTTTGACTCAGCAATGTTTCTATTGGGCCTATATCCCAAAGAGATCTTAGAGGAAGGAAAGGGACCCACATGTGCAAGAATGTTTGTGGCAGCCCTTTTTGTAGTGGCTAGAAACTGGAAACTGAATGGATGCCCATCAATTGGAGAATGGCTGAATAAATTATGGGTATATGAATGTCATGGAATGTTATTGTTCTGTAAGAAATGACCAGCAGGATGATTTCAGAGAGGCCTGGAGGGACTTGCATGAACTGATGCTAAGCAGAACCAGGAGATCATTATACATGGCAACAACAAGACTATATGATGATCAATTCTGATGGACATGGTTCTCTTCAACAATGAGATGTTTCAAACCAGTTCCAATTGTTCAGTGATGAAGAAAGCCATATACACCCAGGGAGAGGCCTGTGGAATCTGAGGGTAGACCACAACATAGCATTTTCACGCTCTCTGTTGATGTTTGCTTGCATTTTGTTTTCCTTCTTAGGGTTTTTTTTTTTTTTTGTTTTTTTTTGTTTTTAGTTTTCCCATGGTTTTCCCCCTTTGCTCTGATTTCTCTCTCCCAACATGTTCCATAAAGCAATGTGTAATAAAAATAAACTTACTACAATAAAAAATTAAAAAAAAAAACTTTGAACCTCTTTGAAAAAATATTTCTTAACCATGTTTTCTTTTGTTACTTCTCTTTGCTTTGCATGTATTTTAAAATTTTTTCTTTGACTTCTGTTTTTTTAAAGTTACTTATTTATTTCTTCTTTATTATCTCTATTTCTCATTGATTAAAAGCTTTGAAAGAACCTGTCTTGAATTTTCTCCAATTTTTATGCTAATGACTTTGGGTTTTTAAAAACTATTTTACTAAAGGTATTTTACTAAAAGTAGTTTAATTGAATCTCCATGTTTCACTTTGAAAAAAAGCAGTAAAATTAACTCTTTCTTTTCCCATTTTTTTTCTCCCCTATAACTTTGAAGGAAACTTGCCTCTTTTTTCTTGATTTGGTTATAAGTTTTTTGGAATTGTTTAGCCCTTTCCAATTACTCAAATACATTGACCTTTCTAATTTTTTGCTTGATTCTGTGCTTATGCTTAATGTTTTTCTGAAGACCTGATCTTTTTTTTAACCATTTTGGAAAATCCTTCAAGCTAACAAAAATGTATTACTCCCTTTATCAGATTATCCCTGATTTTGAAAAGTAAATTATTGTAAGCCTATCTTTTAGTTTGGAATATTATATTCCAAACTATTTTTCTCATTTATATTAATTATAACATGTTTTTCTATATTCTGGATTAGAGTTACTTGGTTTTTGAACTTTTCTGGAGTCTGAAGCACTTTTTTTGGTAAACTGCTTAACAGATTCTGTTGATCAGATTCTGTCTGTGATGTTTCTGGTTATTTTCATTTGAAGTTTTTTCACAAGCTGGATTTTGCCTATTGATTTTAATAAAGATAGTTTTCTTTTTATGTGATATTTGTATTTTTATTATACAATCCTCAAGCAGGGGTTATTTCATCTCCTGTGGTCCTGAAAATTCAGTTAGATATTAGAAGTTTTGCCTGAATTTCTGATTTCTGGCCTATTCATCTAATTTTCCAGGTTTCCTACTATAATTTCCAGTATCTTAAGAAATGAATGTATCACTACTGCAAAAGAACCGAGTCTGGCTCTTTTCTTCAGATCTTTTTTCACAGCTCAGAGCTAGTATCTTATTGACATTACATCTTGATTAGTGGAACCCATTTTTGTTTATGACTTCCCTTATTCCTCTCCTCACTGTCACAGAAATCCACACCCTGAAGCTTCTTTGGCTGACTATCCTGATGAAACCCATATTCCAGAGACTACAGACTTCTGGTCTTCTCTTTGTCTAAGAGAAAGAAAAACTGTCTCAGTTTTCTTGGTCATTACTCTATCAATACCATTTTAGATGTTTGCTGTACTATGTGGGAGAGAAAGCTGGGTTCCTCTATGGTCTTTCCATTTCCATCTTAACTGGAAGTTGTCATTTTATAGTTATTAAATAATATGACAGTAATTTTATTGTTACCTTGCCTTCAAAGACATTTGTCTCAGCAAATCACGTTTAGCAGTAGTTTTATTGTTTTTCCATCATACTTTTAAACATGTTAATAAATTGCCTCTCAATGAATTTATTAACCTTGGGGGAAAATCAGTACAAAGAATTTCATTCCTATGCTATTATTTCAGTTGTATATTACAAAATTGCCTCTGCTATTATTGTAAATAGGGGAAAAGTCAACTCAGTGTTCACCAATTTATCTTTCCTAGTTCAGAAAAAAATATGTGGGTTTCTTTGTTTCTAATAATGAAAAACATAGCCTTCACTGAGGTGTTTAGCAAGATAAAGATTATGAAGGCCCATTTGGCAGTCTGATTAATCACAACCCCACCAGTTCTTTTAAAAGATACTTCTAAGATTCCTTTTAAAGGATCTCCCCTCTAAAAACATTTGATTGCTGCCTAAAGGAAGGGATTGTGGAAAAGGGTTGAAGAAGAGGAACTTCAAAAACCTTGCTCTCTTAAAACAACACACTGGCACAACTAACAAATCAACTGGTAAGTATTCTGAGGAAGTTAAAGCTTACAATAAGTTCATTTGCTTCTAAAGAGTATAGAGATATGGCTGTAACAATAATATTACAACCAGGGAAGGGAAGGAGGAAAAAATCATAATAATTTAGAAGACTATCTCCCTTGAAGAAGTCATTGATTGCTCAGTTTAATTATAAAATATTATGGAGAAATGAAGTGATTTGATAGGCTCTGAACTTTGTATCTGTGAATAGAACTGATTACATTCTTATCTTCAAAACTCCCAGTCCCATTACTTTATTAACAACATAAATATTGTGTGTATGTGTGTGTTTGAAATTAACATTTACTAATTGTACAAGAAAATTGCTTTACTATGACCAGTGTGATGAATGAATGTCCATTTGTGATAACAGTACCTATTCTTTCTGACCTAGTAATGAACACATCATATTTAATGTAGAATGTCATAAAAAATGACAGCCTGCTTCTGTTATTTAATGAACTCAGCCAGAACAAAACATAAGATTATAAAGAAGACGGACAGAGGGCAGTGTCACAAAAGAGTACCTGTGTTGTGGGCTACTGTCCTTTATTTCCAGCCTTTATCCACAGCAGAATGAGTGAGAGAACATTTAGCCAAAGAATGCTCCTTTTTTTAAGTATTTGCCCTTCAGTGCAGTATGCACATGACATAATGTGATGAACAGTGTAAGCTGTTGACTGTAACTTTCCTATCAGGCCTGAAATTTCCACTATCACAGTCACTAATGAGTTGGAGAACAAGGGCAGGAGTCTTGTCTCCAAATAGGCTACAATTAAATTTTTTATATGTTTCATGGGAAGAGAAGAATGACCCTAGGGAAGAATGTATTACAGTCCTATGCTCTTTATATTTACCTTAGTATTCTTTCAGTGTTGGACTCATTATATGATCTAAATGAAATTGTTTCCTTGAACTAAAAAAAAAAAATGATTCTCTTCTTTGTCTACAGTTTTTTCCTCAAAGACTTTAAAGTTTTAGGGTTGATAGTGTCAGTGTGTAAATAATGTGGGCTGATCATCTCATCTCATTGTTACTGGCTCTTTTATCATTCCCATATCAAGTTCAAAGATATTCAAAACATATACACTGACAAATATTACTAATTATATTACTGAAATTCCAAAACTTCTCTCAATTAGCCAATTGAGTCCCAATTTATTTCCTATAATCTTTTACTAATCTCTCTGTTTCTCCGAATCTCTTATCTCCCTGTCTCTCTTTCTCTTTGTCTCTTTCTCTGTCAGTCTTTCTGTCTGTCTGCCCACTCAACTGTCTGTCTGTATTTTCTTGACTTAAACATTGACATTATTATCTATATAGTTTATTAACAATTTCATAGTTGTTCAGCTATACATGCCTCTTTGGAATCCCATTTGAAGAAAATTTGGAGGGTTTATCATTTCCTTCTCCAGTTAATTTTGAAGGTAAGGTAACTGAGGCAACCAAGATTAAGTGCTTGCCCAGGGTCACACAGCTGGTATCTGAAGCAAGATTCTAATTCAGGAAAATGAGTCTGAAGTCAGGAAGACTTCAGACCTAGTGCTCAATCTACTGTACCACCTATCTGACTTATTAACATTGTAGTAAACAATAAAATATGTAATTTAGAATATATCAGTCATGTGAGAAAGATCTTAGCCAGAGATAACTCTAATCAATATTATTACAGATTGCAGATGACTTCTTAGTTTTGAAAACAAAGACCCACCATTTAGTTCTCTCTGGATGTCAATTAATGTTTCTTTTCAAGATTTATTTTCAAGTTTCTTCACAAGAAACAAACATCTTTCTCTTTATAGCTTATGAAGTTTCGCTCTTAACTTATTAGAATAACAAATAAAGTATCTATCTCATATAGCCCTTTTTCTAAAAGAGTAACAGTATTCACAGTCTTTATGAGGTTCTCTTTAAGAATGTGTTGAATTCTTACATTTTCTTCCATTGTCTCTTTTAATGTCATATGTGCGGTACCTAGGTTAGTTTGTACTTTTAAAGTGTTTAATAGGGGAAATAGAAAACAATCAAGCTCTACACATGGTCATTTTAAACACTTTCTCTTACTCATTCTTCAAATTTAGTCAATGATCAAGTCATAACTGTTTTGTTTTTTTTTTCCCTCTAAAATATTATTCCTTCTTTTTAGATAGTGGTGGTATAGAGGACTCGTGATTTTTTTCTTTTTATTCAAGTCCCCATTCTCAAATTTGTAAAGAATTCTTAACTAGACTTTATTGTATACTTCTTTAGGATAGACATTCATATACACAGATATGAATATATATGTGCTTACATACATGGAATTGATGCTAGCATATAGTGCTGTCCAATTAAGGAATTTTCTCTCTCTTTCTCAGTACTGGAGTTCCTTACAGTGATGAAATATATAAATATTTTATATATTATGTAATATATAGACCATAACATTGTCAATAATGTATGATAATATAATTTTATGCTATATCAATCATATAATAGTATTCAAATTAATGGATAGAATTCATCAGTATAGGGAACCCCTAGTGTGGAAACATGATCAGCAATTCACTATAACTTTTAGTGTTACAGAGTTACATTGGCTACTGAGAGGAAAACTCATTTACCCACTGATAGATACACAATAAACATCAGAATCAGAGATTTAAACTTGACCAAGGTGTGTTTACTCAAATAAACTGTATTGCCATAAAATCCTACTTGTTTTACTTCTAAATTCTAGGGATTATGACATGTAACTTGGAGGGCCTTGAAATAAAGATGACTTAGGTTCAAAGGACTGCTTAAATGCAAGAAACTGAGTGTAACTATGGATCAATAACACAATCTTTTCATGTCCCAGAAAACCCTCTAAAATCAAATTTTGGATTGGAGATGGGAGTTATTGTAAAGAGTATGGGAATGTAGGATAATGAAATTTTTGAGGGGGAAGAGTTTTCTTCTAAAAAATGTAACCTAAATTTGTGTGCTTAAATTTAATTCAGAATTACTTTTAATTGATGCATTTGGGAATAAGATTTTAGAAATATGTGCTCATTGATATTGAAACATTGCTTAAATTTAAATTTAAATCTGTAATTGATTTGATTTTTTTTCTTTTTGAATACAGAAAAGATTTATTTTACATTATTGCAAGAATGGGTGCCTAGGTGAATAGACACACCTTTGTAGCATTTTATTTCCTATCTTTAAGCACAAGTCCCTCTCATGATTCCTCACTAATTGGATGCTACGGAAGTGACATGATATGAACCCCTCATTACATAGCCAGTCCCTGCTCCAAAGGAGTTTAGGGGAAAGTTAACGGAGGAGGATTAAGTGCAAAAAACAAAAACTTCTTTTCAGATTTAGTTTGATTTTAAGTAAAAAAAATGGGTATTAAAACAAAGATCTCTGGTAACTTACCTAAAGAGATCACATGGTTGTATATCTGAAAAGATGAAATATATTTAAGCTACTCTGGCAGAAAAATCTACTCTTGCAGGTACTTAACCTTTTTCTGGTTCACAAAAGGAAGGAAAAGGGTTGACAGATATTGGAAAAAAACCCAAAAAACCAAAACAAAATCCTGACATTTCTGTAGATCTAAAACCAGCCAATTTGGGTCTGCAGAAATTATTAAAGTTATAAAACATTTTAGCTGATTCTGGGATTTTTGAGACTAATCATTATCTCTGCCACTATCTCTGTCAGCTAATTTACTTAATCTTTTGTATTTTTAAATAGGCCTAATTTACATGACTAAAAGCCTTCAGAAGGGCTTAACCTAAGGTTTACATAAAAACAAAAACCAAACCAAAACAAAACAAACAAAAAAACTATTAGTAGGATACTGATAATTATCTGATGAGAGGAGAATGTTAAATGTCTTGACTTGGAAGATTTTAGCTGTAAGTCTTTGGGTGCTCAAGCAATATGTGGTGTCTTTTAAAGAAAATTTGGGTGGAGTGGAGGCAGGAGCTACTCTGACCTCCCTCAGGCCACTTCAAATTCCTTTGAGTGAATGTAAACAGATTTTGGAGTGTCAGAACACCTAGAAAGAAGCAAAGCAAGAAAATTTGGTGTTTAAGGATCTGTGTAATTGTAAAACCAGTATCTGAAAGACATGTTTAATATGTCTAAAGATAAATAAGAAGGTATTAAGGGGGTGTTCCTCTGAAGGCTCTGGGAGCCTGGCTCCAGAATATTCAAGTTAGAGTTTTCTAAAATGACACCAGTGGGAAAACTGAGATATTTACTGGTTATACTGGACCATTTGATGGGATAGGTAGAAGCTTTCCCCTGAGCTCTTCTGCCTTAACATTGGAACAAACTGTACCTAAGTATGGATTGATAGATACTAATTATTTTGATAATGGAACATTCTTTACTTCTCAGTTTTTATAAGAAATAATGGGAAGAGATTGCAAATTGAATGGCAATTTCATATATCTGAGCATCTGCCCTCATTAGGGAAAGTAGAAAAAATGAATCAGATTCTTAAGAAATTGTTTACTAAAATGATATTAGAGACTAAATTGCCTTGGACCAAATGTTTGCCTTTTGCTTTGTTAAAGAATTAGAACTGTCCCCAGAAGTGATCTAAGGCTTTCCCCATATAAGATGTTGTTGTTTGGGTTACTTTATTTGAGAGTGGAGAGGGAAATACCCTCTTTTGAAACAAAAGATGAATTTTTAAGGAATTGTATGCTGGCAATGTCCTTATCCCTTTCAGTCCTTAGGAAGCAAGGATTGATGGCCCAGACCACACCTTTGGAGTTTGCACTTCCAGGAGACTGAGTCCTGGAAGAACCAGAATGGGAAGGATGACAGAGTATTTGGTCTTGAGCATGAGAGGGGATGAACTCATTACACCAGGGTTAAAGGAATTGTGGAAAAACCTCAAGAACGAACTGCTAAGGACAATTTATAACCTCTAAAATTGACTTGGCTACAGGGCAATTAATTAGGAATGTTTTGGCGGGAGGGGAGACTAACTATGTTTAGAGGAATTTTAAAAATATGTCAATATGTTTGTTGAGGATCATGCATATTGTGAAACCTAGAAAGCCCATAAAGGGTTAAACAGGGACTTACACATAAAGGCTGATCAGTTCTCATAGCCCTGCAGCAAACACACTTTGAGAGTTAAGGGAGTAATTGGTTCTCATAGATTTGTAGCTGTTTTTTAGAGTTAAGGAGTTGCAAATCAGTCTCTACTGTTACTTTACTTTTAAGTTGAGCTAGCAGACTAGCTGGAACCAACATAACCCTGGCAATCAGAGATAAATGTCTGAGAACAGAGTTACTTGAAGCAGGTGTTGTTTGCAAAGGAATGTATGCTTTTCTGTAATAGATAATAACCTTGCTGTGCTTTGAAAACATAAATATTTTACATGGAACATGAGAATAAAGCAGAGATATTCATTGACATATAGTTGCTTCTCGTCCTTCACTTCCTCTCACATGATATGATCTATTCTGCTGATCAGAATTAGAGCCCAGCAGCCACGAATAGGTGTTGTACCTTTATATTTCAAGGGACTCCTCAATTGGAGGAAGTTGAATTAATTTTTTGGGGGGATGAAGAAATTATTAATGTTAATTCTGATAAAGTTTTTTTTAATATGAAATTAGGACAGTTCTGTCCATTTCTATATTCTATATGAGTTTTAATTGGTTGTATTTAGTTATCTTAAACCTGTTCCCATCATTTAGGGGGATTCTGAGAACAGTGTTCTATGTCTTTCTCCCTTTGAACATGGTTAATATCTGAACATGCTTTGATATAGCTTGGTTATTGAGCATCTTAAAGTAAAATGATTTGTATAATATTGAATTTGAAACCATATACTTAGATGTGAAGATAAATTGTGAGCTTTCTAGGATGAATCTATTTTGGATACTTAGAATATGTGATCCTTGAGAGCTAAATTTACTTGAAGTTTTGATTAATGAGACTTGTTATTTGAGATAAAATCTCTTGGGACTATAGCTGATATTTGAATTCAGGTATAATTGTCTAATGGATCAAGCCAGTCTGAAAGCTACAAGCTACTCAGAGGAATGTGATTCTTAATTGCTATAGGAGGAAGTTAGTATCTAGGCAAGAGTTGGGAGTATAGCATTGGCTTCTACTTAAGGTGGGATTCTTCTGACTGAATTTCCCAGTGAGGTTCCTTTGAAAAAGAAACCACATGATTATGCTTGAGTCTAACTATAATTGTTACTGCATACAATTACCTAAAGTCAAATTAAGCTAAGGATGTTTTTTCCTATTAGGCATGTGCTGTCAGGTTGAGGCCCGAAGGACCAGTTTTTGATTATAATCATGTCCCTGTTTTTTCTTCTTATAAAAAATTTCTATAATCTGGGGAAGTGGTCAATAGAAATCACAAGCAAAATTCAAGTGTATAAGATCTTGCAGTTTCCTATTTGAAAATATGCAGTCATTATAGCCTAAATAAGTAGATGTGATGGTGGAGAGGACACATGTTTTTTTCTGAGCTCTTTCCACATTTGGTGTTAGACTAATAGAAATTCCAGCCTCTGAATTAGTTTTGGAGTAAGAGAACCCATGAATATTGGAAGTGTAACAAATTATCAACAGAAAATAATTTCAAGGATCTCCAGAAAAAGTCTGTTTCTATCAGGTAAGGAGGGAGGCAGGCCATATGCAAGCAGGCTGAGCAGAGATGCCAAGTGCAAGCAGCACACAGTCCTGGGGTGGTGTGGGTTCCACATGCTGGAGAATCAATGGGGAGGAATCTACAGCAGTGTTGGCTACTCTGCCCTGATGGCAAGTCAGTAGATCAGCAGAGAAGTTATAAAATACCCAACACAAACACAAAAGGTAAATAGTGAACCACAAAACACCCTAATTTCACAGGACTTGTCCACGCTTGTCCAACATCAAAAGTCAGTCAGCACTGACCTAGCACAGCCACTGCCACTTGTAGAGGAAGCTCCGACAATCTTCCTTGCCCTAAAAGCAGACCTCAACTTTTTTTTTTTAATTCTATTTTTTTAAATTTTATTTGCATAACATATGTGTGGGTAATTCTTCAACAATAACCTTACATAGCTTTCCGTTACAAATTTTTCCCCCCAAGTCCCCACCCCTCCCCTAGATGGAAGGATATCCACTACATATTAATTATGTTAAAATATTGGCAAATCGAATATATGTATACATATTTCCAAACTTATCATTGTTGTGCAAGAAAAATCTTATCTACACAATTCATACTTATTTTGTCAGGAGTTATATGCCTTTCCCATTTGATCAAAGCTATTTTGTAGGGAGTTATAAGTTTTTCCCATCCCTTCTTGCAAATATCTCATTTCCTTTTCCCAATTTTCTTCTAACTCTCTTTTAAGATCCTTTATGAAATCTTCCAAGAAAGCCTTGTGAGACTTCCTTTCGGGGGTGGAGCCATGGTGGCGGAGATCAGACAGGAGTCTCTGTAACCTCCTCTAACCTCCCCTCAAACCAACAACATATGAAGCCTCTAGACTGATTCTGAAGCAAAAAAAAATCCACAATATCTGGAGAACAACACTATTCTAGAAGAAGAACCTCAAAACAGGTCTGTTTTAATTGGGCAGGGGGGTGGTCTACTGAACCCAGACTACAGTGCAGGGAGACTAGGGCAGGGAGCTGGAGCAGGGAGCTGAAACAGGAGTCGGAACACGAGTGGGAGCGTTGTGCTTTTCACACACCTGGGAGTCTTCTGCGGGCCTCTTGGAACAATTTGTCCTGA
>JAJPUD010016292.1:19479-34572 GCA_023553655.1 Myrmecobius fasciatus | reverse complement strand
ACACACACACACACACACACACACACACACACACACACACACACACACACACATTCCCCCAATTGTTAGTATAGTCCCATTACAGTGGTCTGGTATTGAGTTGGTTCACACATAGTATTGGTTTTTCTGGCTCCAGCACTCAGCCCTCGTACTGAGGAAGCTCTTAATACTTCACAGTTAAATTTCATCCCCTTGAAGGGCAGGATCTAGTTTCATTTTGGCCTTTGTGCCCCTATGTTTGTGATTAAAATGTGTTTATTAGATTGAATTAAAAATCATTTGCCTCATTAATTCTATAAGTATCTGTTAAGTGCCTACTGTGTGCCGGGCACTGGGAACACCTTGATTTCAGAAGGGTGGTCCCTGTCCTAAAAGACTCACATTCTCAAAGATGCCCTAGGATGTGTCCACAGGTGTCATCTAGGGCAGGATGTATTAAAAGGGTGAAGGAGGGATCTAGCCCAAAGTCTTTAGAAATCTGGAAGGAGAGGGAGATTATATTCAGGTGGAGAGAAGGTGTGAACCTTAGGGTTTGCCTTTAAGAAATAGAAAGACCCCAACTGTGGAAATAAAAAGAAGAGGCAGCATCCTCCACCTTTTCAGACACAAGGGCAGCTTCTCCCTTGGTGCTGGAGTGATACTGAGTGTGGACCACCTGCCAGCTCTCACTACATGACTGTCTGCATTTGCCTGTGTAGTATGTGTGTGTGTGTGTGTGTGTGTGTGTGTGTGAGTGTGCATTTGAGAGTGGATGTCTCTGTGCTCTGTGTGTGTGTGTGTGTGTGTGTGTGTGTGTGTGTGTGTGTGTAACACAAGACTTGGCTTTAGAAAGCCTTGTTTGATTCTTGCCCCAGATGCTCTCAGAGAACTTGTTGACCCTCCAGAGTCCTATTTGCCCTCCTGCCCCCCAGGAGTGCATTGAGGAGAGCGCTCGGTGAACCTGATGGCGTTCTAGCCATGGGAGACACTGTTCTTTATTTGGCTGGAAAGTTTTCAGGAACAAAGGGGTTTGGGTGGACCAGACCAGCCATCCAGGGAAAAGTGTCCTCAGGTTAGCGGGAAGCCAGGAGGATGGGCTGGTTGGTGGTGTAAGTAGGCCTGAACTAAGACCCCTAGGTCTGATGCTTGGACTCCTGGAGATTGAAGAGTGTTGGGACCAGAAGCCAAATTGCACAGGGACTAAAGAGAGAGTGGGCAGTGAGCGGGTGGAGGTAGGAGGTCTAGAGAGGAGAGAACATGGTTGTGGGAAGGGGGGAGATCAGGGATGAAGGATGGATGAAGGAAGGTGGGAGGAGATGGGTGGAAGGCCCGAGGAGAGAGAGTGGCCCTGGACAGGAGGATGAACACCTCTCTCTGAAATAGAAGAGACAGAACCATATTCTAATCCTGATTCTGCCTCTTACTGCCTGTGTGACCTTAGGCAAGTCTGTTGACTTCTCTGAGAATCAGCTTTCTCCTCTGTAAAATGGGGATTTCCAAGTCCCAAGCCCTAAAGCATATGGTAGCTTTGGGATATAGAGAAGATGCTCAGTCCATAACCCCCTAATGAGGACAAATTGATTAATTTCCAAATTCGAACATGACCCCTAGGACTTTCCTATTGGACTTGAGCAAGGAACCTTAACCATCATCCTCTTTGTTTGTGGCTGGCCTCAGAGTAACCTGGGCCTTGGTCTGGACTTGCCTTTTGCCTCATCCCTCTCTCTTCTCAGTCCTGGGCCTGTTGTACTGACTGGTCCAGAAAAAGAGATGCTAACTTAACTTGCCTCCTTTTGCCTACCTACCCCTCTCCCCCAGTTGCCCTAGGCTTTCCTTCTCTGTTCAATCTCCTTCCACAGAGGAGTATAGGGGTCCAGGTTCTGCTTTGCTGCTGGCAGAGAAGTGGAGGAGGCCTTTGCTCTTAAACATGTCCTTCAAGGCCTTCTGGGACTGTCTTTTTCCAATCAGGAAACAGTCCCCTTGCCGCCATACTTCTGCTTGCCTTTGTATAAAGTTACTTTAGACAGAATTCTGAAGGTGATTCATTATCCAGCCTAAAGGCTTCCTTTCCAGATTTCCAGCTTCTTTTTTCTTTTCTTTTCTTTTCTTTTTTTTTTTTTTTTTGCAGAGGCAAATGGGGTTAAGTGACTTGCCCAGGGTCACACAGCTAGAAAGTGTGAAGTTGTCTGAGACCAGATTTGAACTCAGGTCTTCCTGACTTCAAGGCTGATGCTCAATCCACTGCCCAAGACTTGCTTCTTAAAGGAGCTTTTCCTTTTGGAATATTTTTAAAAAGTCTGTATAGTTGTGGACTGGCTCAGCCCTTTCTTTATAGTGGGTGCAGACGGGTGTGTTTGTATGTGAGTATGTGTGTGTGTGTGTGGGTGGGTGTGCATCTTTCAGTGTTTACTCCTGGAGAGGTTTATTCACACCCCTCCTCACCTAGGTGCTGGGTGAGCCTCTAGAGCACCCTCTACCCACAGTCTGAGATGCTGAATTGGAGAACATAGTGCTAAAAGAGGGGGGGATGGGGTGCTAGAGGAGGGATACAGGGGAAGAAATTTTGGGGGATGGAGTGTTAGAGGAAGGGGGAATGAGGGCTGAGAGGAGGGAAGGTGGGGGTCTCAGGGGTGGGAGTATAAAAAGAAGGGGATGTGGAATTGGGGAGAACCTTAAAGATGGGGAATAGTGGGCTGGAGTCCCAAGGGACTGAAGGAGAAAGATTGCCTCTCACCCCCTGTACTGTTTCTTGATTCCAAGCCTCAATTCGGAGGAGGAAAGGGGGTGAGTCACCTGCTTGTAAGGAACCCATGGCCCCCCACCCAGGGCTTACAGCTATCCCTCCCCAGTTTCCCCTTCCCATCTTTCCCCCATCCTTACATCATCTCCACACAGTTCCCCTCCCTCCCTCCATACCATATTGCCACCCCCACCCCAATTCCCTTTAAGGAAAAGTAGGACTTTTTCTTTCTCCTTTTGGAAGCAGCTCTAGACTGGGGTCTAGCTCTCCCCTCCCTCATACACATACACACAGTATTCCTTTCATTCTGCCCCTCCTGCCTTCCCAGGGGAGAGAGGATAATTGTCTTCAGTCCTTTAGAGGGTTAATCCAAAGCCTTTCCCACAACCAGAGACAAAGGCTCACATTACAACCAGAGAAACTGAGGAAGGGCCTGAGGAAAGACTGTTGGGGACAATGATCCTCAGGGGCTTGCACCTCATCTGCCTGGTAGAAACAAAGGAGGCAGGCTTAGAGTGCTGAAAGGAAATTCAGAGGCCATTGGGCCCATTCCCCTCATTTTACAGATGAGGCCTGTAAAGGCGAAGGAATATGTTCCTGTAGTTTATTGCAGAACTGAGACCAGACCTGAATTGTAGACCATTGATCTTTGTACTGTACAATGAGTTAGAGAGATCAGCTTCTGAAAAGACCAGAAAGGTGGAAAGGCCATCTAGCCTCTGCTTGAATACTTTTCCCAACAAGGAGCTCACTACCTGTAAGATAAAATACTGAGCTACCATTGGACAGCTTTACTTTTACTTATGTTGAGCCATAATCTGCTCATCCTCCTGTTCCTGGCTCTGCATTTCAGGGCCAAGCAGAATATGGCTAATCTCACTAATGCATGATGGCTCTCTAAACTTTTGGAAACATCCATCACTTCCTTGCTCGGTCATTTCTTCTCTTCAGCTAATAGAATGATCATCTCCAGCTTGTCAAACACCTTTAAAAATGATTCGGTTCCTAGAACTGAGCACAGTGCTCCTCCAGACTGGTCTGACTAGGACCCACAGGACCAGTGCAGTGGCTTTTTTTTGTGGATGAGACTTAAGGTCAATTCAGTTTTGGGCTTTGTTTGTTTGCTTGGCTGCCATGTTGCTCTGATGACATTGAGTTCTTCAACCTTTTGTTGTGTAGTCATGTCGGATTCTCTGTGACCCCATGATCCACACTGTCCAGGGGTTTTCTTGGCAAAGATGCTGGAATGGCTTGCCATTTCCTTCCCCAGCTCATTTTACTGAAGGGGTACCTGAGGTAACCAGGTCAGGGTCCCATAGCTAGGAAGTCTGAGGCCATATTTGAGCTCAGTTCTTCCGGACTCCAGGCTCAGCTATTTATCCACTGAGCCACTTAGCTGTCTCCATTACCTACAGACTTTTGTCTAGTCCCATTTCCATTTTGTTTTTGTGCAATTGAATTTTGGGACCGCAGTCGAGGTCTTTGCATTTGTTTCGGTTACATCTCACCTCGTTGCTTCTGTCTTATCATTCAGGGTCTTTTCACTGGGAATGGGAACCCTTCCATTTGGCTTTGCGCTACCGCTCTTAAATTTGAGAAGTATACCACCTGTACCTTCACAGAAGTCACCGATAAGCATTTTGAATAGCCGAGGATACTTTACTTGAACTTGCCTGATCCCCACTCATTAATTGCCACTCTTGGGATTTGGCCATTGAACCAGTTCAGAACCCACCAGATCGTGTGATCGTTTAGCCTGCATCTTTCATCTTGGGTTTCCTGGGAGGCTCTGGTCGATGTTTTGCTGAAATGCAGGAAGCCTCTCTTCACAGTGCTTCCTTGATTGCATAACGCTGTCAACAGAGGGGATGATGTTATTATGGCACGGCCAGGCGGCTTTCAGATGACCCTTCCTTCCCCGGCTACCTCTGGGAGATGGCTGTTTCCATTTCTAAGTGCTCATGATTAATCCCTCTAATGCTTCCAACATTTTGCCAGGTTGGGTATCAAGCTCCCAAGCCTCTATTTGGCAGAAAACATTTTCCTTTCCCATTTGAAGATCAGGTTAACATCTGACCACTTTAAGCTCCACGGCATTCGTCTCCTTTTCTTTCTTCACCAGAAGTTCCTGACCCTGTATCCATAATCCTTTCTGCAAAGTCTTTGAGGCCCCTGGCTCTGAGCCCTGAGCCTGGAGTGTGTTCAGAGCAGCTGAATCCTGGGCGCCTCCTCCTCCCAAGGAGCAAGCTTCCTGTGCCTGTGCCTCAGCCTCCCTCCTGTGTCTGCTGTAATTTTGTGCTTCTGTTCCATAGCTCCAGTTACCACAAGGGAGTCTGGGTGCCTGCAGCCCTGATGAACAGTCACCAGGTGGTGGGAGGAAGGCACGACCTGAGCCCTGAAACAAACAGATTTTTTTCTTCAGGGGTCATTCATTCATTCATTCATTCAGTGTGATTCATTTGATTCATCTTTATTGAGCACCTGCTTTGTTCAGAGCTCTGTTTGAGGCACTGAGAGAGATGCAAAGACAGATTTATGAGTCCTGGATCCCCTCAAGTAGAGAAGGCTTTATTAGGGATGTAAGGCCCATGTAGGAACAACAGAGTAATTGGCCAGTGTAACAAGGCTCAGGATACTGAGAAAGGATGGACTGTTGGGATCACGAAGGAGCGAGAGAGCTACCTGGAGGAGGTAGGAACTGGCCGGGGTTGTGATGTAGGCTGAACCAAGACTCAGGACTCTGAGGGAGGATGGGCTGCTGGGATCCTGGAGGATTGAGAGAGCTACCTAGAGGAGGTAGGAACTGGCTGGGGTTGTGATGTAGGCTGAACCAAGACTCAGGACTCTGAGGGAGGATGGGCTGCTGGGATCCTGGGGGATTGAGAGAGCTACCTGGAGGAGGTAGAAACCGGCTGGGGTTATTATATAGACTGAACCAAGGCATAGAACTCTTTGAGGGAGTCTGGGTTAATGGGATCATGGAAGAGTTAGAGAGCTACTTGGAGGAGGTAGGACCCTATCTACAGGGTAGGTATGGTTCAGGTTAGTCAAGGGATGGAATGGAATGGGCAGCCTCTGCCCCATCTCTTGTGGACCCTCCTGTTGCCCATCTTCTTGGAGGCTGCCATCCCATCCAGCAGCCAGCCATTCTCACGCCTCCCACATCCCAGGTTTCCCTAGAGAAGGTGTGTAGAGTTTTCTGAGCACCATCTGTTGACAGAGACTTAAAAGACCCCTCAGGAGGCTATGCTGGCAGTAAGAAGGCTCACTGTTGGTCTCCTGGCTTTGCCTGGCTTTTCTTGACCATGTTTCTTGTGGCTGGCCTTCTCCCTAGAAGAGGGTATAAGGATCCACATCCTCACTGCTCTTCTGTGTGATTGCAAGGGTCTGAACCACAGGCTTAGAGCTGGAAGGGCCCTCGGAGGGATCATAGTATACTTAGATCTGAAAGGGAGGCCATCTAATGACCGAGTCTGAGGGAACAAGGGACTGAACTGAGCTCCCTTAGCTAGAAAGGGTGTCTAAAGCAGATCTTCCTACTGAATCTACTTACCTGCATAGGAACTCTCTATGTGACACTGCCCGGAAGCCTCAGGAACCTAGAGCTCCAGCTATCTTGTCCAGGCTCCAAATCACTTTACAGCTGAGGAAACTGAGGCTGAGGACAATGAAGATATTTGGCCAGAGTCACACAAGTGGTATTACCCAAGCCCTGCTTGAAGAATTTCAGTGACAGGGATCCCAAGGCAACCCCACAGCATTGGCCATTTTTAGTACTTTCTGGTCCGCTGCCAGGTCAGATGGCCACTCACTTCTGACCTCATCTGAGCTCCATTGGGTGTGCCCAGATGCCATACCCCCTAAATGACTCCTCAGAGCATAATATTTAAAGCTGGAGGAGACTAGATGACTTCTTCATAGTCACTCAGATTACAAACAAAAGAGTTGGGATTTGAACTCTGGGTCTCTGACTCCACCCAGAATGCTCTGCCCAATATTTATTTTAAAATTTGGAGGACTGGGCGTTGGCGGATATATGGTGACACAAGTGCTTGTGTGATGTTTCCAAGCCAGGTCTGGCTCCACTAAAGCCTTCTCTTCTACCGATAGGTCCTGAAGACAAAGGAACAGTTGCAGCTTTGCCAGGTGGGAATGAGTAGATCGGCTGAAGGAATCAGGGTGGATCCAGTTTGGCTAGAATGGAGGGTGTGAGTTAGGGAGCTGGGGATGGGGGGGGGGGGGATTGTGGAGAGCCTTGAATGCCTAACAGAAGACTTTGTCCTTTGGGTCCTGAGGACTGAAGAAGGGGTTGGGGGCCTGGTCAGAGCCTGGGGGCAGGGGCTAGTAGATCATTTTGTCTTTGTTTTCCCCAGCACCGATACCAGTACCTCACACATAAGAGAGACTTAATAAATGCTTGTTGAATGAATGAATGAATGATAGCCAGTCTTATAAAACAGAAATAGAGAAATCAGCAAAGAAAGAGAAATTCAATTTTGACCATGTTGAGTTTAAGGTAATAGTGGGACATCAAGGTGTCCAACAGGTAGCTGAAAATGTAGGTGAAGTGGGAGAGTGTCCTTCCCCTTGTGGAGACACATGGCAGGATATACAGATTTGAGCGGCGGCCACCTGGAGGTGATAGTGGAAGCTGGGAGACAGGTTCCAGATGGTGGCTTTCTGCTCCAGCCCACTCACTGGTTTAATTAATTTAATAACTTCCACTACTTAGTCTGTGTTATTAAAAAGAAATCTTTAAAAAAAATTAAATGTTACTTTAAATAGTATTGACCTCTCCTGCCAGTAATTCACGGAGGCCGGATTTTAAAGGCAACAGAGGCCCGAGGTACAACTCGGTACCTTTCTCACCATTGCTGAACCGTTAGCGTATTCTTATGTGGCAGCCCTGGATAGGATGCTCCTTTGTAACTCGGCCTGCTTACCTTAGCTCAGCACCAACCCCCTCCAGCCTGCTTCCCTCAGCTGCCTGCGCCTTTTACTTTTCTGAGGAGAGAGTCCTTTCTGTGACTGCTTCCTGCTCATCACAGGGATGGCCTTAGGTTGCCTTTCCAACCTCCCTGCCCTCAGAGCTCCTCTTCCTTTCTCCACATGAGGCAGAAGAGAAAAGAGAAAGCCACGCCTTCCTGGGGCGCCTTGCAGCCGAGAGCACCAAAGCCCCCACGCCAGCTTACCCCCAGTCTGCCCGAGGTAACTTTTCCTCTCTTGTTTCCCCCTTTCCAGGCTGCTATCTGCTGGGAAGCTGCTGGCTTGTTGCCTAACAAAGCTGCTTCTTCCTTTGGCTGTTCCTCCTTTAGACTGCAGGGTCTTTAGCTAGCTGCAAGAGCTCATTCAGGGCCTGTATCCCTACTACAGGATGGAGCTTTCTGAATAAAATTTGTAAAAAAAAAAAAAGGGGTATCATTGCTACCTTGCCCCAGGTGGGGACCTTGATGCTGGGAGCTTTCCCTCAAAGGGGAATTCCCTTCATGTGTCCCATCTTTGCAGGGACTGGTGCTCCCT
The DNA here is from genome assembly GCA_023553655.1 of Myrmecobius fasciatus. Lineage (NCBI taxonomy): Eukaryota > Metazoa > Chordata > Mammalia > Dasyuromorphia > Myrmecobiidae > Myrmecobius > Myrmecobius fasciatus. The sequence continues at coordinate 26,333 of JAJPUD010016292.1, read as the reverse complement.
GGGGTCCTGCTCAATAGACTCCTCTGCCCTTGGTAGATGGGAGGGAGGAGAGTTGGGTCCCTCCCCACCCAAGGTATTCAGGGTGGGGGGAACAGAGCACTTCCTTAATAACGTGCTTGTTGGTCAACTGGTTGATGGACTCAAGGATTCAAGAATGGGGGCATCCCTGAAGTCGTGAATGTTAGGATAAATTCCCAGGTGGAGGGATCCCTAAGGGGCCCCTGATGGGAATCAGGAGCATTTGGAAGAAGCTCTGATCTGTGGGGACAGTTTTCCCCATTTCAGACCTGGGAGGGCCAGGAAGAGGAGGGACTGCCTGAGCTGGTCAGTCATTTCCTACATGGGGTGGGGTATTTCTGATGTGGTTTGTCCCCAGGGTATGGGCTCCTGGAAAGACTGAGGGTGGGATGGGGGAGGAGTGGTGATGGGGAATTCAGGAAATGGTGTCAAGCCCCCTGGGATGTCCACAGAACTGGATAAGGCATTCATGCATCCAGGGAAAGGCTTGAAACTTCTTCCTCACCCCCCACCCCCAATCCCACCTGTATTATCCCAGCATGCTTTAAGATTTTACTGTAATGGAAGCAGCTTAAAGCAAAATGATTTGTGGGAAACTTGAATTATGACCAGGCAGATGGTCTCGGTTGGCTCCCTTGTGTGCTGCACCCCGGGGAACTGGTCCACCTTGCTTGTACCGTGGGCCACTCAGTCTCCGCTTCCTTTGGATTATACAGAGAAGCTGGATGAGATCCTGGCGGCAGCTGCAGAGCCCACCCTGAGACCGGACATCGCAGATGCTGACTCCAGGGCGGCCACTGTCAAGCAGCGGCCCACAAGTCGGCGTATCACTCCCGCCGAGATCAGTGTGAGTGGAGCGATGGGGGCTGTTGGGAGTGGGGACGTGGGAGCGGTAGGAGGGGTGCTCTGGCTGCAGGGCCACTGAGAGAGAAGCATGGGTGATACTGGGAGGGGAGCCAGGGGGCCATGGTCAGTAGGACTGTAGGACTCAGTAGGAGTGGGTCGGGTGACTAGAGTCCAGGGTTGTTGGATTGTGGGATTCAGTGTGAATGTTGCCATAAGGGTCACTGAGAGAAGAGTCACAGAGATTGCAAGGGAAAGGAGGTGAACCACTGGCAATGGGATCATAGGGGCCCTTGTCAATTGTATTCTGGGATTCACAGGGCTTACAGCGTCAAGGCTCAGTAGGAGTAGTGAGAGAAGAATCCAGAGGTCACAGGAATCTGTGCATTGGGCTCAAGGTCATGGGATTCACAGGAAATGGGAATTATAGATGTCATAGTAGGATCGATGCAGTTATTAACCAGTCATAGGAGATTGGTGTGGATATGATCAAGGACATAAGAAGGGTCACTGAGGTCAGCAAAGGAATTGTGGCTGGGCAGTAGCATAGCAGTATCTGGGGATGTCAGTAGATTGGTAAGGGTTAGACTTGGGGGATTTTAGAGAGGATCAGGGGATGAGTATGGGGGAAGTTTGGGGGTGTTGGATCAGTATAGGTTGTTGGATGGCAGCATGGGGGGCTATAAGGAATTGTGTGGGATGCTTTTGGATAGTGTAGAGGAGGTCACTGAGGTCAGCAAAGAAATTATGGCTGGGGAGTATTATATTAGTATCTGGGGATGTCAGTAGATTGGTGAAGATGTTAGACTTTTTATAGAGAGGATCAGGGGATCAGTATGGGGGATGTTTAAGGGTATTGGGATCAGTATAGGCTGTTGGGTGACAGAATGGGGAGGATATAGAGACTGCTGTGGAATGCTTGTGGATAGTGTATCTGGAGGTATCTGGAGGCAGGTCCTTTGGTGCTTAACTCATGCTGTCCATGTTTTCTTTCCTCTTCAGTCTTTGTTTGAACGCCAGGGCCTCCCTGGCTCTGAGAAGCTTCCTGGATCCCTTCGAAAGGGCATCCCACGCACCAAGTCTGTAGGTATGGCCATGGTGGATTCTAGGGAATGGGATGGGATGGGTATATTTCATGGATATGGAGAAATGAGGTTGATGGTAGGATCATGAGAATTTTGGGGGCCTGGGGATTAAGGGGAATCAATTGTTAGAAATGTGTGAGGATCTCTGGGAATAGGAGAACTTTGGAAGGGATGGGGGGGTCAAAGCAGGTCATGAGGTACTCATGGGAGTGGGAAATTGGGATATGGAGACCTATGGGGCCCTGCCTGTGATACCATTTTACCCTGACTCTTGGGGTTGGAAGGTGTCTATGGTCAGTTCTTCTCCTTTCACAAACATTTTTCCTGTAGTCCTCCCCTGACCAACCCTGTCACTAAGGACCTCTCCCAGTCTGTTTTTAGCTGGCAAAGACCTTAGATATCATCTCTTCCAGCTCCCCACCCAAGGTAGTTTATTTTATAGCATCCCTATCAGATAGTTGTGCAGCCTCGCACCAACATCTCCAGTGATGAGGGCTTCACTATCTTAGCTGGATCTGCTTGGCCCTATGAGGGGACGCTAGAATAGTTCCAATGGTTAGATGGTCTCCTCTCCCTTCTAAAACATCCTCTGTACAGCATTGGGTTCTGTCTTCTGACATCGTCAGGAGATCTGATGCCTCTTTCATATGAAAGCCCATCACCTACTTGAAGCAGCTTGCAATATGATGCTCAGGATCTTCTCTGGGCCAGGCTAAATGTCCCCAACCTCAAGAACTTAAGGCCTTCATTATCCCAGCCACCTTCTGCTAAATGTGCTCATTTGTGGTGGTCAGATGTGGTCTGAGGACCACCTTCCTAGTCATGGGCACTACTCTGTCTGCCTGTTTTTCCTTCCTTTTTCTCTCTTCTCTTTGTCTCTCTGCCTGTTTCTCCTTCCCTCCTTCCTCTCTCTCTCTCTCTCTCTCTCTCTCTCTCTCTCTCTCTCTCTCTCTCTCTCTCTCTGTCTGCCTGTCTCTGTCTCTGTCTCATTTGTCTGTATCACCCTGTCTTTCTTTTTCAATGGAGTCTCAGATGGTGATAGCTTTTTTTGGGGGGGGGAACCATATGTCTGGGCTCATGTTTGGCCCATTGAGCTCATCCACCGAAATGGAAGATTTCTTGCAAACAAGAAATCTTGTATTTGTATAGTTGATTAGTTTTTAACCAACGACTTAACCTTTATCCCTATTATGATTGCCTTAATAGATTTAACCCATCATTCTAATCTATCGAGATTTAGAGAGATCCTGCTATCTGTCCCCTAGCATATCAACTATTCCTCCCAGAAGGGTGAGGTTGATGAACCTTTCATCCATGCCTTCATCCAAGTGTTTGCTAACAAAGCTGAACCCTAGAGAACAGAATCCTCAAGGTTTTTCCCAGAGACCTCTCTTCCAGTTGACATCAACCCATGAATATAGACTCCTCATTGCACTGGGATCATTCTGTCAGTTTTGAATCCATCCAGCTGCATTGCAATCCACCTTCCTCTTGCTCAGAAAGCAGCTTTGGACTTTGTCCAATGTATTACTGAAATCTCAGAAGGTTATGCTTAGACAAGATTAGTTGGACATAACCTATTCTTGAACCCGTGTTAGCCTTGATGTTCCCTAATGGCTGCTCTCTTACTGATATTTAATCAAATTCTTGGAAATCAGGGTAACCTTTGCCCTTCTTCAGTCCTATGGTAGCTCTTTTAGTTGCCACAACTTTCAAAGATCACAGTGGCTTAATAAGTTTATATTCCAAACCATTCATCCCTCTGGTGTGTTATTCATCTGGTCATTAAGGGAAGCTTGATTTTTTATTTGTTGTCCCAAGTTAGAGTTTCACTTTCCTGTTCTATATTTTCAAGACTCTACATTGCTCTCCTTGATAAGAGAAAACAGACCCAGATAAGATTTGAGTAGTTCTGCCTTCTCTCCATTAATCATTATCATTGTTCCATCCACTTTTGAGCATCAGTACTGTCTGTGGCAAAAAAATAAATCCTTTTTGTTGTCCTTAACATCCATTGACAGCCAATCCCAGGTCATCCTGTCAGAGTGGTTTCAGGTTTCTGCCAGTCTTGATATTACTGCTGTTACTCGACCTTATGCCCATCTTTCCCCTTCCCCTCCAGGTACCCTGGATCAGCTCTTTTGGCTTTGTGTTTATGTTTCGCTATTCTAAGACGTATCTGGCCCTGGCTTTTCTTTGATTCAATTCCGTTCAATCCCATCAATTAAAATTAGGCACCTGCTGAGTTGCAGAGTCCTTTGCTGTTGCTATGGAGGAAATACAGAAATTTGATCAAACATAGCTACTGCCTCCAGGGAACTTGCAAGATGTTATGACCCTATAAAATCTGGGTGAGGGTGGTCCCCTTCTAATTTTGTGCTCCCCAAGGTACACTTATACCTTCTCATTCTGTTACCCATGCCCATTCTCATCTGTTGCTTATATTCTTGCATATATTCTTTATTGAAGGGCTCCTCAATGTTGTCTGAAGGCCTTCCTCTTGCTCTCCTTACATGGTGTACATGCCATGGTGGGATATTAGCCATCCACCTGTTTTTGCCCATCACTTAATGTGCCATTCAGCCATTTCCTGGAAACCCCTCTTATACCACTCTGTGAACATGGCATCATTCTCCCTTCTGTCTCTTCACTGCCTTTCAGTGAAGGCCTATGGTTTTGATTCTTCAGTGAGGATGGTATATTATGATGCACTTCTATTTAACATTACAGGAAGGTACTACCAATTAAGATGTGTTTTTATTTTGGAAAGGGTAGGATTGGTGAGAGTGAGATAGTTTCCCAAAGGCAGGCTAGCCTCCTCTCTTCCTTTCAATTCAGGACCTCCCTTGTTGTCCAGCTGTATCGCCTACCCAAGATACCATGAAAGAACCTTGACCATATGATCCAAGATTACCCTGACCACAAGAAAAGAAATTTGTAGCTGGTGTTTATATAGCAATGTGCTTTATCTATATGTCACCTGGGAGCCTGACAACTTATGTAGAAGGTGCTATTGCTTTTTTAATCTTTATTTTAATCTTTATTTAATCTTTAATGTAGGAATAGAAGCTTAGAGCGATGTCATCACTTGCCTGTGGTTGGTTCACTCAACTGTAAATTATAATCTGAACAATAAGACTTTCTTCATCCACTTGGTTCTCTGTGTGAATGGTCAGATTACATTCTTTTGAGTGGCTGTGAGTCTCATTTAGGAGGCCCCAGTGCATTTCCTCCCTGAATTATTTTTTACAAATAGGAGTATCTGGAAGACCGTACCATTTATAGGGAAACCCTCTTCCATCTTGACTTGTCTGGGATGGCTTCCATTGTCCTAGCAACATCTGGTAAGCAGAAAGCTAGCTCCTTGGTTCATCCTTTAAATATTAATAGAAAATGGTTGAAGAAAGTTCTATTATTGAATCTTTGAAGGAATTTTTATGAACAACACATGCAAGGGAGACACATGGCTGGAGAATGGTTTTTAAAGCTCATTGTGTTCTACTGGCCAAGTCATGTGCTTCTTGGTAATCAACGTTTGCACTTTTAGTTTTGTGACCCTGAATGAGTTATATCATTTCTTCATGCCTCAGTTCCCCATTTGTAAAATGGGGAGGTCGGACTACATGGATGCTGAAGTCCCTTCGAGCTTGCTCTCTATGATCCTGTGATTTCCATGAACCTCAGTTTCTTCATCTGAAAAATGAGAATACTATTTTTGTATACTTTTTATATTTATTTTTATACTTTGATTCTTGGTGTGAAGGGGTTGCTCTGTAAATCTTCAGGTGTTCTTTGTTCTTCCCACCCTGTGAAGTCTGAGGTGGCAATGGTTGTTCCTGCGTGGTGGATCCCTGAAGGGTTCCTGCCTAACAGCTCTATTCCAGCATCCCTCATCTTCTCCACGAGCCCTACTTACATACCTTTGCTCTCTTGCCTGGGTCTTTATTATCCTGGCTCCCCCCGTTTCTCCCCTCCCCACCCCATCTCAGATCCTTCCCTTCTGAGGCAGATCTCCTCCCCCCTTTCCCCTTCTCCGTGGCCCCAGCCATCCCTCTGGGGTTTGCCAGTGACGCCTCCTCTGCCATGTTCTCTCAGGGCTGCGTGATGCTTCTCCATGTTTGCGACAGCTTGATACACGCTTCCCCTAAGAAGTCTGTATCTTCCTGGCTCAGATCATCCGCCTCTCCGGCTCAGCTGCACTGGTTACCTTAGTAATGTGTCTCTCTTCTGGCCCCCACTTGAACTCCTGTGCTTTCTCTGCTTCCTCTCTGGAGGCCCGGGCTCTCCTCTGAGCCATTTTTTCTTGAGGTCCAGAGCCTTATGACTTCTGGGTAGAGAAGGCGGAAAGGCACCTCTTGCTCATGGGAAGACTTGGGCAGAAGGGGCTTCCAAGGCAAGACCCCCTGGCCTTGAGCAGCGACTCTTTGGACTGTATTCTGGCAAATGCTCACTCAGCCTCCACTGGATGGCCTCCCATGAGGGTGTGTCCTGCCCCTCCCACTCCGGCTGGGCTTTAATCCTTAGGAAATGGGAGACTTTACATTTTCCTTTTGCTTTTCCCTGGATCTCTGTGTTCTGATTTTACATTTATCGGGTTGAATCTCATCTTGTTTGACTTGGCCCTGCGTTCTTGCCTGCAGAGATATTTTTGGATCCTGATTGTATAAGCCGATGTGTTAAGCTCTCCTTCTCCGCTTTGTGTCATCTGCCTATTTAATAAGCTTGCCATCTATGCCTTCAGCCCAGTCATTGATAAAAATGCTAAATAACATGGGGCTGAGAGTAGAGCCCTAAGGCACACTTTCAGAGACCTGTCTAGGTTGACACTGAGGCACGACTTGTAGTGCCAGTTCTCGCTAGCTGTACGTTGAATTTGTCCGGGGGGCGGAGAGGAGGGGGGAGGTCACT
>JAJPUD010016292.1:0-19079 GCA_023553655.1 Myrmecobius fasciatus | reverse complement strand
CAGCAGCCCCCCTGCCGCCGCCGCCGCCGCCGCCGCCGCCGCCGCCGACACGGTGCTGGGCCAGGGCAGCTCCGAGGAAGAGCCAGACGTGGTGTTCGCCGTGACCCTGCCCCCAGCCCAACTGTCATCCAGTGATGAGGAGACCAGGGAAGAGCTGGCCAGGATCGGGCTGGTGCCGCCCCCGGACGAGTTTGCCAACGGCCTCCTGGTGACCACGCCCCCCCCGGGCCCCGGGCCGGCCCCTTCCCCCATGGCCTCGCCCAGCCCAGCCTCAGGGAAGCCCAGCAGTGACGCGCCCCCCGCCCCGGAGTCAGCCGCGGATTCTGGTGTGGAGGAGGTGGACACGCGCAGCTCCAGCGACCCTCATCTGGAGACCACGAGCACCATCTCCACCGTGTCCAGCATGTCCACGTTGAGCTCCGAGAGCGGCGAGCCCACGGACACGCACACCTCCTTCGCTGACGGACACACTTTTGTACTCGAGAAGCCGCCTGTGCCTCCGAAACCGAAACTCAAGTCCCCGCTCGGGAAGGGGCCCGTGACCTTCAGGGACCCCCTGCTCAAGCAGTCCTCGGACAGCGAGCTCATCGCCGCCGCCTCAGCCGGGCTGGCCTCCGGAGCTGGGCCTGCCCGCCCTCGCTACCTCTTCCAGAGAAGGTCTAAGCTGTGGGGGGACCCGGTGGAGAGCCGGGGGCTCCCAGGCCCTGAAGACGACAAACCGACTGTGATCACCGAGCTGAGCTCCCGACTGCAGCAGCTCAACAAAGACACCCGTTCCCTGGGGGAGGAGCCTGTGGGAGGCCTGGGGGGCCTGCTTGACCCCCTCAAGAAATCGCCTGCTGTGGCTGCGCGGTGAGTGCGGTGGGGGTGGGGAGGAGGGCGGGGCGAGGCGGGGCGGGGCAGCGGGAGGTGGGCATGGCCAGGGCATGTGGATGCTGTTTACCCTCTCTCCTCCCTCTCAACCATGCCTTTATGTCCATTCCTCTGTCTTCCGGTGTATCCTCTGTCCATCTAGTACAAATGAGAAAGGGCTTTCCCTGCCCCAGCCCGAGGAGGAGAAATCACCAGCCTGGCCCTGAGCCTCGGAGCTCCAGGGAGACAGAATGGTTAGGGTCCTTAGTTCCCTTTTGCCGACCCCTCCCACCCTCAAGATGTCTCCCCCAGTGGCCCTCTCCCTGGTTCCCAGAGGCTGGTTGGTCTCCCATTGCCAGCCTCCCCAGGGAGTGTTTTGTCAACGGGTCACTGTCCAGGGTCCTGCTTGGTTTTTGGTTTACTTCAGATCCACTCCCCATCTCTCTCGTGTGTTTCTCCAGTTTTATTATCTTCAAGCCTGCCAGTGTTTCAGCTCCCACGGTCCCTCTTCCTCCACAGACTTTGGTAATACAATTCTAGCTTTCTGAATGGTTCTGGCCCCCCTGGGGATGAGGTTGCCATCAGAACTGGGGGAACCCTTCAGAATGGCTCTTTGGGTGGCTCAGAGGGAATTAGACAGGGTTGGCTTAGCTTCAGAGGGTGAGAGAGCCAGCGTGATACAGTGTAAAGGCTGGGCTCGGACTCAGTAATGACCTGGACATGAGCTCAGTTAGTAATTATATGATCCCTCTCTGAACCTGTTTCATTATCTGTCACTGATGTTTGCACTATCTAGCTCACAGAGTTGTTGTGAATAAAATGCTTTGCTAGCCTGAAAACCTGATAGAAATGGGAGCCCGGTGTCCTCTATGGATGGCAGGGAGGTAGCTTTCTACTCTCAGCAAGGCTTTTCCAAAGGGCAGGGGGCTGTCTTGATAGGTCACTGGAGTTCTTTTAGTGGTGGCTGGATGGTCACTTGTCAGGGCTATTACAGAGGGGACTCAGGCTTGAGGCTTGGGTGCAGAAGGAAGATGGACTAAATGACCTCAGAGGTCCCTTCAAACTCTCAAAGTGTTTGATTCTGTAAAAAATCTGGGCAGCCTGGGATAGATGTCAATGGAAATGTGACTAGGGGCTTACGTACATAAGATCTGTCTGCCCTCACCCTTGTTTGGCCACTTCACACAGCCTAATTGCAGAGCTCTTCAGCCTCCATGTTTCCTGGTCCCATCCCCCTTACTCCTGGGGTGGTGGTGGGAGGGGCCCTGCTCAGAGACTCTAATTCTATTCTTGTTTGGAAGGAAAACTCTGTACTCTTAGATTTAAGGCACACATCTGCCAAAGATAAAAATTTTTAATCAAATTAGTGTAAGCATCTTTGCTTAGAGAGAGAAAATCCAAAGAGACAGAAATTCATGCTGCCTTTGAAAAGCTTTCCACCCAAGCCTTTCTTGAGTTACAATTCACAGCGTTCGAGAACAAAGACACTTCCTATTATCAAGATCAAAAAGGGGGGCAAGATCTAGGCAACAATTTTGATTCATCAAACAGTGACTGTCCCCACTTCTGGCTGTACCTCAAGGAATCATTTCCCTAAAACCACTGAATTTTTGATCACTTTGATCATACTCCTTCCCGGGAGTCTTTCTTCAGCCTGGTCAAAGGTGAAAAAAAGAAAAAACCAACCAAACTTCTATTAATCAGATTCATCAAATATGTCCTTTCTTTTTTCTTGTGTGGTCATGACCCTAATTAATTTCAGTGGAGTCCTTTTGGGGCTGCTCAAGTCCTTCTCTTGAGTGGCTGGTTATGTCTTGGATAGGAGTGATGAAAAAGGTTCCAATCAGGATTGATGGTTAAAGAAAGACTTCAGATTAAGTATTAGTAATAATATTTTATAATTTGTAGCCTAGAGAGAGAATTGTGTAGGGTGGAATTAGCCTGCAGCCCTCCCTTAGAACTGTTCCTTCCTCAGGTGGTGGGATCCAAGGCTTCAGAGCATCTCATTATGTCTTTCTTTACTAGATGAATGATCAGGACCTTGTGCCCAGAGAAACCAAGGTGTCATGCAGCTTTTGGCCCTCACATCCCTGTAGGGTTAGTACCCACCTGTGGTCTTGGCACAGCTGGTGATGCTGGTAATACTTCTGGGCACAGAACTGGTCTGAATGTTAAATGAGGATCCTTGAACTCCCCAGACTCTGCATAGCCTTTGGAGCTCCTGATTGTGATCTCGGGCTGCCTGCCTTTGTCCCTCTCTGGAACCCATTTCTTTTCATATCCATAATTCAAGTCTTATTCACTCTGTGATCTCAAAATCAACTTCCAAGTCTGGAGTCAAGATCAGAGATTGCTAATGGAAAAGGCCATCTTGTACCATTCAGACATTTTATAGATGTCAGTAAACTGAGGCACAAGCAATCCCACAACAAATTTGCCTATTATTGATACAAAACTGCTGCCTTCCCATCTACTAGAACTTTCCCTCTGGCCATATTGTTTTTGCACAGTCACTCTGTTAACACTAACTCTACTCAGTCAGATTTCACTGTGTACTGTCACAAATCCCTAGGAATTGACTCCCAAACATGTCTACTGTAACTAATTAATTACTGGAGTCACTACATTTTTTTATAAGGGAAGGAGAAAGCAAATGGATTATAGACAAGCCTTTCCCTTGCCTCAATTCTCAGCCCTAACAGATGTTCCCTTTTATGGTCAGAAATAAGCAGATGCTCGGGTGTGCATTACAGATGTACCTGTCTGGGGGAAGGGGTGGAACAAACCCCCAAGTACTTAGACAAGCTTGCCAACAGTGAGGAACTGAGCCAAACCTGCCTTCGTCCTGGTCACTGTTTCCCTGAATGGGCAAGTGGCTTCTTCACCCCAAAACTGGCGTTTTCCCAGCTGCTAGTCCTGGAGTTCTTATCCACGTGTGAGTTGGCTTGTCTGAAGATTGTTCTTGTAGTAGAGCTTGGTCCCAAACTCCTCCAAGCCAGGTCTGAGATGCAAGGCCTTAACTGCTGGACCATCATTCATCTCTAGAGCCTGTCCACATCCAGTCCTGTACAGAAGCAGTCTCTCCCATCCTGGGGGTCTGACACTTAAGATTCTCTTCTTAAATCCAAATGCCAGATCCCATGAGTTCTTGGCTAACCTGTAGAGCAGAGAAGACCTGACTCAGAGAGGAGCTGTCTGTCTTGATTCAGGTTCTCTGCCTTGTACAGATTCCCAGGATCTCACAAATATTCAGAGACAATGGCTAGAATGTGTCCCCAAAACTCTTCATTACATTTTGACATGTGAGATTTTTTGAAAAATTAACACGTGTTTAATTTCTATCAGCACTAAGTGTTGTCCCTCTCTCTCTTGTGTGTGTCTCTGTTCATTCCTGTTTGCCTATCTGTCCCCATTATCCATCCATCCATTCCTTTGTTTCCCTGTCTGTCCCCTCTCTCATTCCTAAAGAGCCTTCTGTTATTTCCATTCATTCCAGCTGGCCATTCCTCTCTGATCACATCTGTCCATCCTGCTGCTGGGCTTGGTCTCTAGTGTCTTATGCTGTGAGTCAGATGGGATGAAGGCTTCCAAACTGTGCCTCTTAGAAAGGGGGCAATTGTGGGTTTATGCTAGAGTCCTGGAGATGAGAGCCTAAGGAAAGGCTGGGTTGAGGACCAAGGACTTTGGTAGGAGAGGGCAATTGGCTGTGTATCTTCCTGGGAATGCAGAGATGGCTTGACCCTATAACCTTCCACCAATATGCTAGACAGAAGGAAGTATAAGGAGATCTAACTCCTGCCTTTGGGGGCTGCATTACTAACACTCCTGCCCTTGGGCAAACCCAATTTTGTGGAATAGATTTGCAGTAGTAGTGAAAAGGCAAGAAGTGGAATAATACTGCTCTGTATTGTGAGGCTTTCTCTATATCTTCAGGGAACCTCCATTCTCACAAGTTGGAGAAGCAAAAGCAGGCCCCCGGGCCCAGAAGCCAAATAAAATAGCTTCAGTCCCATGAACAAAATCTCTTCTCATGCCTTTGTCCCTTTCCTCAGTACCTGCCCCACCCTGGTCATCATCCCTTCACCTTCCTAGGAGTTCATGCTCCTCCAGGGGATTTTAGCATTGTCCCTGTGAAATTCAGCCCTGGATCCTCCAGTCTTGAGGAAGTGTTGGGGTGACAACCCTTCCTTCCTTTCACCAACAGAGTCCCCAGTCTCTGCTCTCCTTCCCCCACCCCTCCAGCAACTCAGAGGCTTCTCTCCCTTCTACAAGGCTCTGAAATCCTGCCACACTGGATTGGAACCTTTGAGCTCAACTTCACTGGAACCTAAGATTGGGGGAGCCTCTATCTGGTCCCAGGGGAGCTTTTCCTTGAATTAGGCTGTCAACCATAATCCCTGCTAATGGGATACCAGGAGGTATCCTCTCCTACACCTTGCACTATTGAAACTTCTGCTACTAGAGACTCTTTCCTCCTGCTTCCTTCCCAAATAAGTCTTCCCTTTGTTCCTTCTCTTGTGGCTTTAGCTTTCAGGCTATAAGCAACATAAGGGCCCCATAGTTGAGAAGGGGAAGACCTTCATCAGGTGCCAATGTGCCACCTGGGTTCACCTCCCAGATTCTTGTTTGGACTCTCCATCCTTCAGAATGGTGCCCGTCTTCTAGATATAGTGCATCTCCCTTTGCTCAGCCCTGTATATCTGGTCCATGGACTTTCAACTCTGGACTGCTCTGTGAGTTTGGCAACCCTATTCATCCCCATTCCTTCCCCTGCTGGGTGATCTCACAGCATTTCTCAGATTTGACCCCCAGATCTTTTCCCTATCCCCCAGTGACCTTCCTGTGTCCCACTCCAGAGCATGCTGAGTCCTTCAGTCTCCCATTCTTGCCTCTGGCTTCTGGATACCTCTTCCCTAAGGACTTTTTCCTTTCAGACCTTGCAAGTGCAGATGCTAAGGCTGAGAGCCAGGAGAGCATGGCTAGCAGATAAAAAAGAACCAGCTGGCCAGTGGGTTGGATTGTTGCGGGTTCTAAGGCTCAGTGCTTGTGCCTGGAAAAGTTGGTTGATTTTTCCTAAGCATTTTCCTAAGAGAATATGAAGGGATGCTGGAAAAGCAGGGGGAGAATTGAAGGAAGAAGGGCAAGAAATACATGCGTGCATCAGTTTTGTACATTTTACAACCAATTCCAGCCAATTTTCTGCCTGACCCTAGTTTGCAACTCTCTATATGCATATTGCCATATTCTTACTCTCCCTACTGTCCCCTCCTCTCCCCCAGAAAGAATCCCTTGCTGAAGGGGAGCTGGACAGGATTCTTCCATACCTTGAATCACTTTGCCCTTCACTCTTTGCTGTGTTTGGCATGAGGCCTCAGCACTTATGTTTCTGGGAAGATCAGCTGCCTCTTCCCCAGCTGTGTAAAACAAAGGTTTTATTTTGTTTTGTTCTATTCTTTAAAAAAAAAAAAACCAACAAAAAAAGCCTCACTCCTGCGCGTATGCTCCCATCCTTCACTTGGGTTTGGGAGAACTGTCTCTTGCCACTCCCCTTTTAGATGATGGAATATGCTGTCTCCCCTCTCTTCATGAGTCCAAATGTCAACTGATCCACCCCGTAGCCTGGAGAGAGTCCATCATGAGGGGCTAGCCATTAGCCCTGCCCCCTTCCCATAGCCTGATTGCCATTCAGGGCTTTGTCTTTGAGCAAAGACTTTGTTCAGCCATTCTCATCCTTCAGCATCCTGTCCTGCTAAAGTCAAGGACTTCCTGATGGGGTTGGCCATGGAGCAAGCTCTTCTGTCTTCAGAAGCATTTGATGACTTGAGGTACCCTCTCTGGTCTGTTTTGTTGGCCCATGGGTTGAAGATGCGACTATAGGTTACCAAGTTGTAATATCAATGGCCCACTGTTCCCCCCCCCTTGAATCTATTGCCTTTCCTTTGTTTTTTTTTAAATGGATGCTCTGCTTCCTGTTATATCCCTTCCTTGCTACTCCCAAGCCCAAAAAGGCTTCCCTCATAACAAAGAAAAACAAATAAAACAATTCAACAAAATCACCCAAGACTAACAGTACATGGAACACTTGATATCCAGAAGAGCCCTACTGCTAAAACCAAAAAAAAAAAATGCATTTTCTCATGTCTTCTTACAGAACCTAGCTGGGTTATTATAATTACAGTGTTAAGATCTTTTTTTTTCTTTTGTCATATTCATTCTTTATATTGTTAACGTCATTGAATGTACAGTTTTCCTGCGTTCTGCTTACTATACATTGCATCAGTTCGTATAAATCTGTTTCACTGAATGAATCATATTATTATTATTTTTTAATGGCACAATCATATTACATTTAAGTACCACAGTTTTATTTAGCCATTCCTCAGTTAATCAATGAACGCCCACTTTGTTTTTAGAGTTTTTTTTCCCTGCCACAATAAGTGCTGTGATTAACATTTTATGTAAATGGGATGTTTCTCTCATTCTTACCTGGGGGACTGTGTGCCCAGCAAAAGGATCAAGTTACTCAAAGCCTCAATGTCCTTATCTGTAAATTATTCGTATTACCTACCTTTTAAGATTAGGTCTGTGAGATTTGAACCAGAAAATAAATGTACAATTCTGTAAACTTTGAAGTAGCATTATTATTCTTTTCCCCAAAGGAAAGCATGGAACACTTAGCCAAAAGTTCACTAAATCCAAATATCCTGGATCCACAGCACTCTTTTGAATATACCATCTAGTTCTGTTAACAAAGTCAATGAGAATTCCAATCTGGATCTTGGTAAATCACTCCTTCCTTTGCTATATGTTTAACAACCATCTTTTCTATCCATTAGAGAATTTTACCAGGAATGGACTTCATGCTCACTGACCTATAGTTCATAATCTACATTCTCTTTCCCTCTTTTTTTTTTTTTTTAGATTAATGTGACATTTGTCATCCTTCAGTCTTGTGGTGGTACTCCTATTCTGCATAGCCTTTGGAATATCAAATCCCTAATGATTCATCAATGGTAGGGTTTACCACCCTTGAAATTGGCCTTATTAAGACTGTTTCACAGGTTTAAGGTTCATCTTTTATTACCTACCTTTGATTCTATCTTCTGCAAATCTTTTATTTTTTAAAATAAATTTGTGATTGGTATCTTTTGGTTTCATATCACCCTCATTTCATGATGTTTCATATCCCACCTCCCTCCTGAAGACAGAACATCCCATATAACCCAAGAACAACCACAGCAAAAAAAGGGAAAAAACCCAGTTCATCAACATTAACCAACTCCTAGGAAAAAATTGGTGTTATGGGCAATGTTCCTCACCCAGAGCTTCCTACCTCTGCATTGAAAGGAAGAAGTTATCATATCTCTTCTTTGGGGTCAGGCTTGCTTATGATAATTTCACATTGTGTTGTGTCAGTTGTTTTGTTTTTGTTGTTCAGATATTGTTCTTGACAAGATAACATTGCTGGAGTCATCATGATGTTTGTTTTCCTGGTTCTTCTTTCTTGATTATGCCTCTGTTTATATATACTTTCCCATGCTTCTTAGTATTCATTGTACTCCTCATTTCCTTGAGCACAATGATACTCGTGATATTCCTGTATGACATCTTGTTTAGCTCTTCTTCAAGCAGGGGACATTTATATTGTTTCCAGTTGTTTGTAATTTCAAAAAGGTTGCTATATTTCAGTGTTGGGGGTGCGCTTTTTTTCTAATTAGTGATTTTCTTGGGTAAATGCTTATCAATACCATCTATCTCAAGGTTGAAGTGCATGGATAGGTTTGTCACTTTTTATGCATAATTTCAAATGGCTTTTCTGAAAGTTTGAAGCAATTCATAGCTCCACAAACATTGCATTAGAGTAGCTGTCTTTCTACATTGATGGCAAGATTGATCACATCTTTGCCGATTTATTGGTTTTGGTGTGAAACCTCTGAATTGTTTTGGTTTATAGTTACCTTATATGTAACTATTTGGAACATTCTTTTTTTTTCCCCTGAGGCAATTGGGGTTAAGTGACTTGCTCAGGGTCACACAGCTAGGGAATGTTAGGTGTCTGAGACCAGATTTGAACTCAGGTCCTCCTGACTTCAGGGCTGGTGCTCTATCCACTGCGCCACCTAGCTGTCCCTCCTCTGCATTTTGAAGGAAAAAAATGATCATTCAGTTAAACCAAGAATTCTTCCAGATTTGGGCTTCCAAGTTTTCCTTTCTAGTGCTTTGGCCATCTTAGTTGTGCTTGAAGATTTCACAGAATCTCAGCATCACAGATTTTGAGGGTTGGAAAGGACCCTAACAACCAACCATCTAATTCAATCCCAGACAGAAAAAGAACCCTCTTTATGACACATCCAGATGGTCCTCTAGCCTTTATTTGAAGACCTCAGAAGAGGGGGATCTGCTGCCTCCCTTGGGCCCATTCCATCTGGGGACAGCTCTCATTGTTAGGATGTTTTTCTTGACGTCAAGATTTAATTGGACTCTTTGTAATTTCCTCCCATTGTCCCTGGTTCTTCCCTCTGGGGCCAAACAGAACAAAACTAATCTATCTTCCACATGACAGCCCTTCAAATATTTGAGCACAACTATCATATCCTCCCTTCATTGCTCTCTTTAGGAAAAAAACAACCCTGTTTCCTTTTTATATCAAGGTCCTTCACTCCCTTGGTTGCCCTCCTCTGGACACCCTCCAGATTATCAATGTCCTTAATAAGTGATGCCCAGAACTACACACAGTACTCCAGGTGACCTCTCTGTTCCTGGAAGCTCCACTTTCTAAAGCTGCCAAAAGCACCTTTTTTTGTTGGCTTGGCAGTGCCATATCCCCCGATGACTCATATCAAGTTTGTGGTCCATACAAAGCCCTAAATCCTTGAGAGACCAAATGCTGTGCCTCCAGGATGCTCTCCTTGTGAAGCTGAGCGTGTTCTATCCCCAAATGCAGAATATGACATTCATTTCTACTGAATTTCATTTTCTTACATCCAGTCCAAGACTTGAGCCTGTTAAGAGCTTCTAGCTTTGCCATCTACGGTACTAGTAGCCCATGTTGGCTTGGTACTACCAGCAAATTAAGTGAGCGTCTCCTTGTACTTTTTTATGCCAGTCACTGATACATGCTTCAAACAGCTCAGGACCTAACTCTAATCCCTGAGGACACCCTATGAGGTACCTTCTGCCATGTTGATATTCAGCCATCGATGACTACTTTTGGAATACATCCAACCAGTTCTGAATTTGTCTAATTGTAGGATTGTCTAGTCTGCTTCTCTCCATTTTCACAAGAATAAAATGGAATATTTTATTAAAAACTTGGCTACAATTTAGGTACATGTTATCTTTTTATCAACTAGTTTAGTAATACTGTCCAAAAAAGGAGATGAGTTTAGGCTGGCAGGAGCTGTTCTTGATAAAGCCCCATTGGCTCTTGGTCATTATCTCTGCTGCCTTTTTGAGATGTTCATCAGCTATCTCTTTAATGATCAGTTCTAGAATATGGAAAGAATATGGATAAGGAGGCGTGTTCATTTGATTTCTCTCTCTCTCTCTCTCTCTCTCTCTCTCTCTCTCTCTCTCTCACACACACACACACACACACACACACACTCACAGGTAAGGAGGTGTGTTCATTTGATTTTTTTTTTCTTTTCGCTGAGGCAATTGGGGTTAAGTGACTTGCCCGGGATCACATAGCTAGGAAGTGCTAAGTGTCTGAGACCAGATTTGAACTCAGGTCCTCCTGACTTCAGGGCTGGTGCTTTATCCACTGTACCACCTAGCTGCCCCAATTTGATTTTTCTTTCTCTCTCTCTCTCTCTCTCTTTCACACACACACACACATACACACACACACACACACACACACACACACACACACACACACACACACACACTCTCACACATACAGGTCCCTTTGCATGGGTTCTTGTGGGATGCAGCAACAACAGGCTATAACTTCTATTCTTTTTAGTTTTTTTTGTCAATCCACTTTTTAAAATTGAAGCTTTTTATTTTCAAAATATATACAAGGATAATTTTTCAACAATGACCCTTGTAAAACCTTGTGTTCTAATTTTCCCTACCCATTTCCCCACCCCTTTCCCTAGATGGCAAGTAATCCAATATATGTTAAACATGACAAAAATATATATGTAAATTGAATATAGGCATACATATTTATGCAATTTATACAATGATCTTGCTGCACAAGAAAAATCTGACCAAAAAGGAAGAAAAGTGAGGAAGAAAATAGAATTCAAGCAAACAACAACAAAAAGAGCTATGTTGTGATCCACACTCAGTTCCCCTGGCTGCAGATGGCTCTTTCCATCCCAAGACCATCGGAACTGGCCTGAATCATCTCATTGTTGGGAAGAGTCACATCCATCAGAATTGATCATCATATAATCTTGCTTTTGCTGTGTATAATGATCTCCCGGTTCTACTCATTTCACTCAGTATCAGTTCCTGTAAGTCTTTCCAGGTTTTTCTGAAATCATCCTGCTGGTCATTTCTTACGAACAATAATATTCCATGACATTCATGCACCATAATTTATTCAGCCATTCCCCAATTGATGGGTATCCATTCAGTTTCCAGTTTCTTGCCACTATAAAAAGGGCTGCCACAAACATTTTTGCACATGTAAGTCCCTTTCCTTCCTTTAAGATCTCTTTGGGATATAAGCACAATAGAAACACTGCTGGGTCAAAGAGTAGGCACAGTTTGATCAGACAGTAACTTCTTTGAGAAAGTTGGCGTAGCATTGTGCTGGGTGAGACACCCCTTTACTAGAGGTCCTCCACCATAGGTGGAGTCACCACATCAGGGAGGTTGTAGAACACATTTTTGTTTAGGTTGTACTGAATTTCCTGGGCTTTTTTTGGCTTTGAGAGTGAGATTCTAGCAAACCCATGCATGCATCAAATGCAGATGTGTCTAACTGGAGTTGGGAACAATAATGGGACACATGAGAAGTCAACAGATTGGGGCAAGACTTCTGACCTCATTGGTACTGGCAGCTCCCAACTGGGGGAACTCTCTTTACCAATGAAGGTCAGTTCAACTCAAAGAGTATTGCTTAGAGCACTTATGAGTTCAATGACTTGCCCATAGATACATAGATACATAGAAGCCAGTAGATGTCAGAGACAGGACCTCAACTTACTGGCTTTGACCCACTTAACTCTCCACTTTGCCACACTGCCTCTCCAAAGCAATAAAGCATTTAAATGGAGGTGCAAGATGGTAGTGGAAGGGATTCCATGAGGACACATCTTCTGGCAAGGATTCTTAGACTGCGATCCTTCAATTTAAAATATAGTTTGGTAAATGTATTTCAACTCAGTTGGTTTCCTTGGTAATCCTGTGTATTTTATGACTTTTAAAAGCAGGGACTCAAGACTTCACTAGCTTCCAAAGATGTCCATGAAACAAGAAGCCATGCCTTATATGGTGGAGGGGAGGCTGCAAGCGAGATACTTAAGGCAGGTTTTGAGGAGGACTTGATTTCTATACAGGAAATGTAGGGTTTGGAAAAGGGGACCTAATGGAGACAAAAATATGAGAGTTAAAGCTCTTCAGGGAAATCCCACCATTTTCACATGGGGAAACTGAGACTCATGGTAGAGGAACAGAATGAGATACAATGGAGAGTGACATGAAGAAGGGGTATTTGGGAGCCAATAAGAATAGTGGCTAGTTTGAACTGCAGCAGTGAAATAGAAAACTGAGCAAGGGAGGCAGCTGGAGGCCAGCAGTGAGGAGTTATTGAAGGACTCTGGAAAGGAGATTACCTGATTGGTGACTACAGGAGGGATGGGATCTGGGGAGACTGGAAGCAAAGACCCTTGGGAAGAGATTTTATGGCTGTCCACTGAGGAGCAGATGAAGGATTAGATTGGGATGGGAATAAACAAAGACATTTTGAAGGACAGTTCAACAGGATTTGGTGATAGAGGGTGGTGAGGGTCAAGAAAGAGAGACAGCTTGAGATTTTTAACATATAGAGACCTGTGGTACCATTTACAAAGAGAGGGAGGGCAGGAGGGCAGTGAAATGTATAGCTGGGCTCTAGGGATTGGACATTTGTTCAGATATGTACTGCTGCCCACACTGACTTCCCCAGCTACTCAACAACTATCATAAATTTATCCCCAGACTTAGTCACCATCCTTTCATCCACCTCAAGGGGCCATTCACTAAGTTGCCACCATGGGTGACTTCATTCATGCACACAATTAATCTAGATCCCTTGAGATCCTTCTAGATTCAGCCTTCCCCTTCCATCTTGTGATGAGCTCTCACACCGGCATAATTGTTTTTCTCCAAGCCCTTACATCCACTTGCTGTTTGCTAGGCAAGAGAAAAACAGAAACAAGAAAGAATGCTATCTGCTTGGCTTCAAGGGACTTGGTCTATGGAGTGATGTTAGGATTCATTGATAAATAAATATAAAATTGACACAAAGTAATGTATTATTATTATTGTTGTTGTGGGGGAAGGGGAGGAGAAGAGGTCTAACCTGGAGAAGCTGGTGCTTGAGTAGAGCCTTGAATGGAGGCAGGGATTCCAAGATTTGGACGTGGAGAGAATATTTCAGGCAGAGGGGCAGAGTCTATGCACAAGTCTAGAGGTAGGAAATGAAATGTTTTGGATAGGGAGTGTGAATGGGATGTAGGGAGAGTGAGGGGGAGAATAAAGGGAACTGAGGCTGGAGAGATGGATTGGAGGCAAGCAGAGAAGTTTGTAATTTATCTTAGAAATAATAGGGAACCAATGGAGCTTCTTGAACAGGGGGGTGACTCAGTCAAATTCCTGATTTATGAATATTCGGTTAGTTACTATTTGGAGAGCTGAAAGAGAGGAGAGAGAGATTTGAGGCAGAAAAAATCAGCTAAGGAGTGGTCCAGGGAGAGGTCCAAGGGAGAGAAGAAGAGGGACTGAATTAGGGCAGTGGCTGTGTTGGTGCTGAAGACAAGATGGACAATACTTAGCAACTGCATCTGGGGATAGGGTCAAGGATGACTGAGGCTAGGTGATTGGAAGGATGATTGGTACCCTAGGGTGTGTTCAGGCTTAAGGAGATTAAAAGAAGGGTCAGGAAGAATTCTGCTTTGAACATAGGGAGTCTTGAGATGCCTTTGGGACATCTGGGTGGAACCCAGCAGCTAAGTGGAGATGGGAAACTGTAGTTCAGTAGAGAGACTAGTCCTAGATGTATGATCTGGGAGTTAGTAGCAAACTGTTGAATCCATGAGTTGATGGGGGCACTATGAGAGTGTAGCATGAGAAAAGGACACAACTCTTGGATTATACCCATCGTTATGACTGATGAGCTGGCAACGAAGACTGAGAATGAGTGGTCAGAGAGATAGGAAGACCTTTGGGAGAGAACAGTCATGAAAACCTCAAATGAAGGGTGTGTCTAGAATAGTGATCAACAATGTTCTCAGCTCATGTAGGATGAGAAACGAGAGATAGCTCTTGAACTTGAATTAAACACTGGAAGCTATCTTTGGAGATATCAGTTTCAATCAATAGCATCAAAGTCAAGATTACAAATGATGGAGAAAGTGGAGGAAATGACGATGAGTGACTTGCCCAGGATCACACAGTAACTGTCTAAGGTCAGATTCAAATCTGAACTCAAGTATTCTTGACTTTAGGTCCAGTGCTCTAGACATTGTACTTCCTGGCTGACTCCAAAGGAATATGGGAATATTAGGGCCTAACCTCCATATTTTGGAATCCATGACTCTATTCAAGACTCAACTCAAGCACCAGCTTTTCCAGGCTTTTCCTGATTCCCCCCTCCAGATGGGGATAGAGGAGACAATTTGTTTCATGAGAGATGGCCAGGCTCTTTGATAAGAAGTGGAGATCCATCAAAGAGATAGATCAAGGGGTGGATGGGATCAAGGGCATGGCCATCTTTGGGTTTGGTTGTGGTTAAATGAAGTTCAAAGATCTAGGAGTGGAGGTAGTTGAACTAGGAAGCCATTGGGGGGGGGGAGAGGATGTTCACATGTATCTTGAAGTTCCCAGGTATGAATTTAGGAGTTGAGGTAGAAGGGGAGTACTCAACTCCATGGGAGAGATAACCAACAGCAGAATACTCCCAGGGTCTTTTGAGTGAATTTAGCCTTTATCAGAGGGGGATTGCTGGATGATAGTGACCTAGGGATGGTCTGGAAGTAACAGTGGGGGATAAGGAGTTTGGTAGTCATTAGTTTCTCCCAGATCAGTGCTTCAGGCTTCCCTTAGGTTTTGAAAAATTACCCTGGGCTTCCTAGGTATACATGTCTAGGTATTCATGGCTGATCAATCCTTGATAGGCTAACACTTTGCCTACTCAGGACAAGAGATCTGTGGGAAATTTGCAGATGGCAGTGACCCAGCTTTGGCTTCTTTCACACAACTTTCATTACATTGAGCTTCTTCCCAGCACTTGCAGAGAGAGAGACAGAGGGAAGGAGGGAGAGAGAGAGAGTGAAATAGTCCAGTTTGAGCTTTAGGATAATCCCTGGGCAGCTGTGTGAAGAATGGATTGGAGTAGAGAAAGCCTTGAGGTGGAGAGGACTTGGAATCTTGAGTTCTACAGTGAGAAAGGCCTATGTGGCTCTGAGAGAGGGGAGAAGGAGATGTATACAAACAAAGGACGTATCGCATGGATTGCAAAGATGGGTGGCTGGAAGGATGGCAAAGTTCTTGACACAAACATGAAAGTTAGAAAAAAGGGTGAGTTTGGGGGAAAAGATGATGAGCTGTTTTGTTTAGGTTGCATTTGAGTTATCTATTGGACATACAGTTTGAAATATCTGAAAGGCAATTGGTGATATAGGATTGAAGCTAAGGGGACAAAAGGGTTGAGTTTGTGAATCCAGGGTCATCTTTATGTAGATGCTGAATTAATTAATCTATTGGGATGTGATTAGGGCAGAGATTATAGGGCAAAGTTTTGTCTTTTTTATTATATATATTTTTGTTAAAATTATTTTCTTAGTAGTATTTTATTTTTTCCAATTACATGTGGAGCTAGTTTTCAATATTCACTGAGTTCCCTACTCCCTGCCCCATCCCCCATATGGCGAGTATTCTTAATCTGGGGCCCAAAGACTCCCAAGGGGCTCCTTGGATAGATTTTAGGAGGTCCTGTAGGGGAAAATGACATTTTAATTTTTACCAACTTCTAATCGAAATTCAACATTTCTTTCAGTATTTTAAAACATGATTCTAAGAGGGGCCCATATGCTTCAGACTGCTAAAAAGGTTCATAAAACAAAATGGTTAAGAACCCTTTTAGATAAGAGAGCTCAGGATGGAGCCTTGGGGGAGACCCTTAGTTAGGAAATTTGTTGAGGATAAAGAGCCAGCAAAAGAGACTTGAGGAGAACAGAGAGAGCCATATGTCATTAAAGTCTAGAGCAGAGAGACTAGCCAGGAGAGGCTGGTCAGCAGCACAGAGGTCAAGAAGGACGAAGACTGGGAACAGACCATCTGGTTGGCAAATGAGACTGGTGGTAATTTTGGAAGGAGCACTTTCAATTGAGTAATGAGGTCAGAAGCCAGATTTCAGAGGGTTTGGAAGAGGGAGAAATGAGGAAATAAGGGCCAAGGGTATACCCAGCTTTGGCAAGGAATTTGTGCCTGCAACATAGTAGGCACTTTGTAAATATTTATTGAGTGAATTTGGTGGGGAGACAAGGAAAGATAGTGTGAGAAATGTTTGTTTCCCAGGGTCCGGCTTCTATCTCACTAATAATCTTTCCTTTTTAACTGTTCTCTCCCTCTTTGCTGAACTTCTCGGTTTCCTTTTGACCCACTGGTGCAGGAACTTGGATCCATCTGGTTTCCTCAACTTCTCTTTTTAGGCAGTGTCAAGAAATAACTCTTTTACGTTTATGCCAATTGCATGAGAGTCCCTACCTCCTGGCAGGGGAAGGGAGGGTCAAGGAGGATGTTATTCCACCTGGTCCCCTGGTTGGTTGTCTTTCTTGGCAAAGTGCCCCATTTCCCAAGGGGTCCATTTCTCCTGTCAGCACCATTCCCTGTTCTTTGTTCCAGGATGTCTGCCTCATGTGTAAGGGACAGGGATCAGGAATTCCTTTTTGGAACATGAGGGTAGATTTAGAAATAGAAGGAACTCTCAGAGGTCATCTAGTCCATGGCTTCTTAAACTTTTTCTAGTCTTGACCCCTGTCACATGACCCTGGGTATGTAGCTATATAAAACAGGTATACAATTCAAACATTTACTGGTAATAAATCATTTTGCAACCCCATATTTAGTGATGAGACCCCATATGGATCATGAACCAATCTAAGAAGCTGGGATCTAGTCCAATCCCCTTATTTTATTGATGAGGAGATTATGTGACTAGAAGGTCATATAGAAGATACATATTAAAACTGGTCCTTGGACATAGGTCCCCTGACTCCAAATGGGATCACATCAGGAAACTTGATTTTCAGTAGCTTCCTAGTTTCACTAATTATTTTTATTTGCCAGGTGCCAGCTCTTTATTCTTGTTATTTTGCCTGATGGATTAAAAGTGCTGTCAATGTCCCTTTCAATCTCGGTGCCCTAGAGCAAACCCCAGTGGCCCTATCCTAGGTAGAGGCTTTTGATTCTGATTCCGATACTTACTACTACTCTCTCTACTCTCAAGGTTTGGACGAGTCATTTTCAATCTGGGTCTTAGTTTCCATGCCTGGAAAATGTAGGGGTTGAACTAGATAATTTTTCAGGTCCTTGACTGCTCTAAATCTGATGATTCAGTGATGTAGACTAGGAACAGTCAAGATGACTTGGACATAGAAGTTTCTGGAAGATAGTATGGAATGGCAGGGGAAGCTGGATAGCTCAATGGATATAGCATAGGCACCAGAGTTAGGAACCCCTGGATTCAAATCTGGCCACCGATACTCCACCCTCTTTGCCTCAGTTTCCTCATCTGTAAAATAAGCTGAAAAAGGAAATGACTCCATTCCAGTGTCCTTGCCAAGAAAACCCTAAATGGGGTCACAGAGAGGAAGACATGACTGAACAGCAGCAACCTGGAGTGTCAGAGAGTTGAAGGAAGGAGAGAAGAGGTGTAGTAAGGGAGCACTTGTCAATGATGGAGTAGAGATGGAGAAGTCCCCGGGTCCCGCGGCAGGACCGACCTTTCAATAACAGAGGAGGGTGTGGGTCCGTTGAACTCCAGTGATTATCCAGCTACCCCTACTGGAACACTCGACCCCCTAGCCCACTTCCCCATGGGAGCAGTGCAGAGCCCTGGGGGATGGAGGGAGGTAGCCAGCCCATCCCCAGTCTGCTCTGCTCAGATCCATGAATGCTGATCTCAGCCTCTCCCCCTTCCTCCAGGGCCCAGGCCACGCTCCCTGGGCTCCCGTGTTGTCCGTCTGTTGGGGCATGTGCCGTGTCCAGGCATGGGCTGTGACTGGGCGGGTGAGGGGCTGGGAGGGGGGGCCATGTCTGGCCACCGGGCTAACACTCTCTCATTGCTTTCTTCTTGCCCCATCTGCATGTGGCTGCTCTGTCTAGATGGGCGGTGGGTCCCGAGCGCCGGCTGTGTAAGTGAGCATGCCCCATCCCATGCCTCTCACCATTCCACGCGGGCCGGGCCGGGGGCGGCCAGGGGGCCAGGCAGGCGAGCTTGGGGCTGGTGGCGCAGGTGGAGCTGCATGAGGCTTGGATCGCTGTGCTATGTCTTTGCGTGAGCTGCCTCACCTCTCGGCTTTTGGCCCCCCGGGGGCCGGCGGGCGGGCTGGCGTTGGGGGCGGGACCATTCTGCGGAAACGCCCGGAAGTGAGGCGGCTGCTGTCCAGTGCACCCAGCCTGAACGTGTCTGGCATGGCCACGAACGCTGCCGCGTTTGCTGCCTTTCTGTCTGCTGCACTTCAATCCCACCTGATCCAACTCCCCTACGTCCCCGCAGGAAGGCGGGTGGGGAGGGAGGCGGGCTCAAGAGTTCCAGGGACCACCGTCCTGGAAGTCTAAGGGATTAGTACCCTGGCCTGGGGAGGAGGGCATCCGAGAGGATGGACGAAGGCCTCCGGGTTCTTGGGGACTGCTGGCCTTGGAGAGTCAGTGCCTGGGGGGCATCGTTGTCCCCGGGAAATCACGCGCAGGAGTGGAAAGGGGAGGGTCAAGTGTTCAGAGATCTGCCCAGAAGCCTGGGGTTCAGGAACTCATCTTTAGATGCCGTTTGTCCTTCCACACAA
>JAJPUD010016291.1:21441-34573 GCA_023553655.1 Myrmecobius fasciatus | reverse complement strand
GACGGGAAATGTGGAACACAACATAACATTTTCATGTTCTCTGTTGAGGTTTGCTTGCATTGTATTCCCTTTATTGGATTTTTCTTTCTTGTAGATACAATTTCTCCTGCACAGAAAATGATGTGTGGCAATAACTATACATATATTCGATTTCTTAAGTATTCTAACATAATTATCATGTAGTAGATATCCTGCCATCTAGGGGAGGGGTGGGGAGTAGGGGGGAAATATTTGTAGTGTAAAGCTTTGTAAGAGTTAATGTTTAGGGGGCAGCTAGGTGGCGCAGTGGATAGAGCACCAGCCCTGAAGTCAGGAGGACCTGAGTTCAAATCTGGTCTCAGACACATAACAGCTGTGTGACCCTGGGCAAGTCACTTAACCCCAATTGCCTCAGCAAAAAAAAAAAAAAAAAAAAAGAAGAGTTAATGTTTAGGAATTACCCATACACATGTTTTTCAAATAAAAAGTATTAATAAATAAATAAATTAAAAAATAAATAAATGATTAACTGATAAAAAAGAAAAAGAAAAAAAAAACTCTTAAAGATGGAATGGGACAAGTACAAAAATGTTTGTAGCAGCCATTTTTGTGCTGGCAAGGAACTGGAAACTGAGTAGATGCCAATCAGTTGGGACATGACTAAATAAGTCAGGGTATGTGAATGCCATCCGATATTACTGTTCTATAAGAAACAATCCGAAGCATAATTTCAAAAAGTGCTAAAGAGACATAAATGAATTGATGTTAAATGAAATGAATAGAACCAATATTATATGATGATCAGCTACAATGGACATGGTGATGGAGATACCATCTGTATTCAGGAGGAAGACCATGGGTACTGAATGTGGATCACAATATAATATTTCCACTTTTTTGTTCGTTGTTTGCTTTTTTCTTTTTTTCTCTTTTTTTGATCTGATTTATCTTGTGCAGAATGATAAATATAGAAATATGTATAGAAGAATTGCACATTTTTATTAAAGTTTTTTATTTACAGAACATATGAGTAATTTTTCTACATTTTCCTTTGAAAAACTTTCTGTTCAAAATTTTTCCTTCCTTTCCCCTACCCCCTTTCCTAGATGGCAGGTAGTCTAATACATGTTAAATATGTTAAAATAAATAAATAAATAAATAGATAGATAAATCATATATATATATATGTTTGTATATATATATATATATATATAGTTATCTTGCAGCACAAGAAAAATTGGTTCTAGAAAGAGAAAGAAATAAAAATAAACTAAGAATGAAAACAAAATGCAAGCAAACATCAACAAAAAGCATGAAAATGCTGTGTTGTTGTTCATACTCAGTTCCCACTGGCCTCTCTCTGGATATATATATGGCTTTCTTCACTACTGAACAATAGGAACTGGCTTTAATCAACTCATTGTTGAAGAGAACCCTGTCCATCAGAACTGATTATCATATAGTCTTGTTGTGGTGGTGTATAATGATCTCTTGCTTCTGCTCACTTTATTTAACATCAGTTCATAAAGGTCTCCCCCAGACTTTCTGAAATGATCTTGTTGGTTGTTTCTTACAGAACTATAATATGCCATGACATACCATAATTTATTCAGCCATTCTCCAATTGATGGGCATCCATTCACTTCCTCGTCTCTGGCCACAACAAAAAGGGTTGCCACAAATATTTGTGCATACATGGAACCCTTTCCTTCCTTTAAGATCTCTTTGGGATATAAGCCCAGAAACACTGCTGTGTCAAAGGGTATGCACATTTTCATAACTTTTTGATCATAGTTCCAAATTTCTCTCCAGAATGGTTAGATACATTCACAGTTCCACCACGAATGTATCAGTGTTCCAGTTTTCCCACATTCCCTCTAACATTCATCATTTTCTTTTCCTGTCATCTTAGCCAATCTGACAGGTGTATAGTGGTATCTCAGAATTGTCTTAATTTACATTTCTCTCAGATAATAGTGATTTGGAGCACCTTTTCATGTGACTAGAAATAGTTTCAATTTCTTCATCTGAAAATTCTCTGCTCATATCCTTTGGCCATTTATCAATTGGAGAATGACTTGAATTCTTATAAATTTGAGTTAATTCTTTTTATATTGTATAAATAAGGCCTTTATCAGAACTTTTGAAGGTAAAAATGTTTCCCAGTTTATTGCTTCCTTTCTAATCTTGTTTGCATTAGTTTTGTTTGTACAAAAACTCTAACAATACAAACAAAATTATCTATCTTATTAATAATGATTTCTAGTTCTTCTTTGGACACAAACTCCTTCCTCCTTCACAGATCTGAAAGGTAAACTATCCTATGTTCTTCTAATTTGTTTATAATATCATTCTTTATGTCTAGATCATGCATCCATTTCGACCTTATCTTGTAATATGGTGTTAAATGTGGGCAATGCTTAGTTTCTTCCATACTAGTTTCCAACTTTCCCAGCAGTTTCTGTCAAGTAGTGAGTTCTTGTCCCAAAAGCTGGGGTCTTTGGGTTTGTCAAACACTAGATTATTATAGTCATTGACTATTTTGTCCTGTGATCCTAATCTCTTCCACTTATCAACTACTCTGTTTCTTAGCCAGTATCAAATGGTTTCGATGACCACTACTTTATAATATAGTTTTAGATCTGATACAGCTAGAGCACTTTAATTTGCTTTTTTTCCCTTGAAATTCTTGAACTTTTGTTCTTCCAGATGAATTTTGTTGTTATTTTTTTCTAGATCAGTAAAATAATTTCTTGAGAGTTTGATTGCTGTAGCACTAAATAAAAATATTAGTTTAGGTAGTATTGTCATCTTTATTATATTCATTCAACCTGTCCAAAAGCACTTCATATTTTTCCAATTGTTTAGATCTGACTTTGTGTGGAAAGTGTTTTGTAGTTTTGCTCATATAGTTCCTGACTTTCCCTTCACAAATAGATTTCCAAATATTTTATACTATCGAAAATTATTTTAAATTGAATTTCCATTTGTATCTCTTGCTGTTGGATTTTGCTAGTAACATATAAAAATGCTGATGATTTATGTGGATTTATTTTGTATCCTGCAACTTTGCTAAAGTTGTGAATTATTTCTAATAGTTTTTAGTTGATTCTCTAGAGTTCTCTAAGTAGACCATCATATAATCTGCAAAGAGTGATAATTTGTTTTCCTCATAACCTACTCTAATTCCTTTAATCTCTTTTCTTCTCTTATTGCCAAAGCTAGCATTTCTAATACAATATTGATTAGTAATGGTGATAGTGGGCAGCCTTTTTTCACCCAGATTTGCGCATGTTTAACATATATTGGATTAACTTCCATCTAAGGAGCAGGTTGGGAGAAGGAAGGGAGAAAAACCTGGAACACAAGGCTTTGAAAGTGTAAATATAAAAAGAACTAGTTTTGCATATATTTTAAAAATAAAAAGCTATTATTGCTTAAAAAAAAGAATGTTGAAAACTATCTTTACATATAAATAAAATACTATTGAATGCAAGCTCATTGAAGCCAGGAGCTGTCTTTTGTTTTTGTATTTACTGTACTTAGGGCAGTTGTTGACATATTTAATAAATGGTTTAGTAATTTTTTTAAAAAGATTTTTCTACCTCTTCTCTAGCTAAAAAGAAGGGGGTAGATGGAAGAGAAGATACTTCAATGTGAGAAGCCCAGGGGTTTAATGATTCATCTGCATATAATCTTCTCTATCATACAACCCCTTCCTAGACTATGGAATTTTTGTTATATATCATTACTTTGTACATTGTATAATACAATTGAAAACATGACATCATATTCTGACATTAGCATGTTTTTTTAAGTGATCTTTCCTTAAGGAATTTTTAGAGTACACCTGTGATAGTATGGAACTAATAACAAGTTCAGGGTAGGGTTGCTTAATCATCACACAGCCCTGCCTAGACTGGAGTGATCTGTAAATTTCAAACATATTAAAATATAGCTTATCATAGTATTTTGGTTCTATAAGAAATGATCAACAGGATAATTTCAGAAAGGCCTGGAGAGACTTAAAAGAATTGGTGCTAAAAGTATCATCCACTCTCTTGATGGGTATCCATTGAGTTTTCAGCTTCTTGCCACTATAAAAAGGGCTATTAACATTTTGGACATTAGGTCTTTTCCCCTTATTTATAATTTCTTTGGGATACAGACCCAGTAGAAACACTGCTGGATCAAATGGTATGCATATTTTGGTAGTCCTTTGGTCATAGTTCCAAATTGCTCTTCAAAATGCTTGGATCAGTTCACAACTCCAACAACAATGTATTATTAGTGTCCCAGTTTTCCCACATGTCCTTCAACATTCATCATTATCTTTTCTGATTATTTTAATCTATCTGAGAGGTACATAGTGGCACTTCAGAGTGGCCTTAATTTGCATTTCTCTGATCAATTGTTATTTAGAGCATGTTTTCATATGACTATAAATATTTTTAATTTATCTGAAAAATGTTCATATCCTTTGACCATTTCTGATTTGGAAAATGGCTTGAATTCTTATAAATTTGAGTCAATTCTAAATACATTTTTAAAATAAAGTATTTTTCAGAACCCTTGGATGTAAATTTTTCCCCCAGTTTATTGCTTCCCTTATAATCTTGTCTGTATTTGTCTGGTTTGCACAAAAACTTTTTAACTTAATATAATCAAAATTGTCAATTTTGCATTCCATAATGTATTTTAGTTCTGAGATAGCCTACCTTTTAAACTTATTTGTTATCACTCACATTCATGCACTCTAAATTCCAGTCAACCCACTACGTGTCTTTTAACTCTGACTTTAAAGATTGTTCCCCATGCCTGAAATATATTATTTCTACTTCTATTAGTTGTGGTTCAATGTAGGTTTCAACTCATATGAGAAGTCTTTCCACATTTGGATCATCACTGGTTACCAATCTATCCTTCCCTATGGAAAGCAAAGACCTTAATTTGCAGAGATTGTTTTACTTTGGGCTTTATTTCTCTAACATCTAGCACATTGTTTTGTATCCATTATATTTTTACTATGTTTGTTGAATTTAAATTACTACAAAGTTGTCCTCTTTCTTCTTATAAAAGATGGGGAATCAACGATTGGCTTTGTTAGCCTGATTGGGAGTTAGACATTTCAATGTATTAGCATATGAATATGTAGCATAAAATTACATTTCAATTCATCATTAGGTCTACTCTGAAATCAATAGAGCTTAATTAAACTTATACTCCTTTAGAATTTAGAGTCATATCAACAATAAAGGGAATGTGAAAGGTAGATGTTTCAGTATACTTTTACTTCAAAGGAATGATTAATTTCGATAGGTTCCAGGAATTACAGAAAACTACAAAGATAGATTTTGGCTAGTTTTATCTAAACTATAAAAGTGTAAACTATATTCATTATAATAAACCCTAGACTTATGACACCTCTTTGAACTGGTTCCTTTTCTGAATCAAGAAAATACCTTTTAGAAACCTATCTACTGAAATTTCTACTTCTCATTCCTTATGGATAAAGTGCATTTATATATATATATATATATATATATATAATGTAAATTAACCTAATGGGACAATTCATTTACTCTGTCTGAAATTAACTATAAACTTATTATTAAAATTAATAATTAAATAAATTTCAGACATTTATGTCACATAATTTACAAAGTTCTAATCCTAACTCATCCACTTCATGTTTGTGTGCACATGGATAGATTATTTAATCTATCTGGTTTTATGTTTATACTTATAAAATGGGAGGATTCAACCACAAGCATTCAGAGGTTCATTTTCCACCTCCAAATATATGATCCAACTTGTCAATCATTAGAAGAAATGGCAGGTATCCATAGGATTGTCTTCATTTTGCTTTTTAACAAAAAGTGCATTTTATTCCAGTGTTACCTACATCTAGGTGGCTAAGTCCTTAATATAAGTTCCTGGAAGGTAGGGACTATTTAAATTTGTCTTTGCATCCTCAGTATCTAGACAAGTCTTGAACAAAATAGGTACTTTATAAATGTTTATTGAATTGACTTGAAAATAATAAGGGCCTTGTACCTACAGACTTGTTTCCTGCCCAAATTAATCTTCGATTTCTACTTTCAAAAGGAGTCAGAAATGGAGAAAAATGAGTGAGTGGGACAATGGACTTGGGTAGAAATTGCATGCTTTGGAGTCTCTTCAGATGTGAAGTCAGCTGGGGCCTATGTGCTAATAAAAGTTTTTAATTCATCATTCAACTGAATCAGTGAGCTAGACAGGAGCATAATGAATATTTGTCAAAAAAGCTATTTTAGAATGCCATATGGAGAAGAAGAAAATAAATGCTGAAAAGGGTGATATAGCATTTCATGGCGTGGGTCTCGGTGGTGTGAAAGAACCATATGCAGACTGTTTATCATTCTACTAATTAATATGCAATAAGCAAGAGAATATCATAACCTCTATCACAGGAAATAAAAAAGGTATGCAATGGTATTGATGTTAGGCTTTATTTAACTTAGTGACTATAATGAATACTGTTTGTATGAGTAAAAAAGTGAAAGACAATCACTGCTCATATAGGAGAAAATGAAGACCCACATCAATATGTTTCTGAATTTTCAATCTCAATAACAAATTAAATATAAATTTTAGCATGAACCAGATTTTCCTGCATTGATACACAATAGAACAAAGCCTAGAATCTGATAAGTATTTCTTCTCAGTTCATACTTACATCTTTACTGAAATTTGCCAAGTTAACCTATTTTCCAAAACAGCAGAATTTGGACCTACATTATTGTATGTAAAATAATTGAAATACTCATCAATTTGGCCATCTGCTGCAAGCGGTACCATCTACATTTTTTTTTTCTGAACTACAATAGTGAGTTTCTTCATTCTTCCCTCATAACAGGTAGGTGTGTGATTATATCCTTATCAGTTTTGTTTAATGTTATTCTCAGGGGGAGGATAAAGGCGATTTTTACTAGGAAATGTTGTAGAGAGACAAAAAGGAGAATTCTCCTCAAAGTTTTATGTGAGGAAACTCCACTGAGCTTATGGGAAACCTCATTGTTAAGACTTCAGTAATATGATAATTTTTTAATTGAGTTTTACATCAGAGCTCTAAACAGCATATACTAGATTTTTCTTTGTTTTCCCAATCATATGAACATTATGGTTCATATGATAAAGTATTAAACTTTACTATTACATATTGGTTTTTACCATTTCATGAGGAGAAATATTCTTGCATATATTACACATAATAATGAGGGTTTCAAATGGTAATATTATGCAGCCATGATATGCAATCATTCTTGCTTTTAATCTAGTTCAGAACATTTCTGAATGTACAGATATTTTTGAAAACTTTAGGCAAACTGAGTACATTCTGCAGAAATAATTTCCAATGGAAAGACTTGAATCCATGCTGGTTAAGGACTTTTTATTCTGTCTTTGTGGTTTCTTTAAGACAGATGCTCTTACATCCTTTCTATAGATTTATTTTATGTTCTTGAGAAAATTTGTCTGATTTTTCTTATTTTCTTTTCACTGTTTAGAATGTGTTACTGTCCTCTACTTATTTTACTCTCTCTAAAAACTAAACATATTTTTATTGACTGTTGTGAAAGTTTACATTTCCCTCTCACCCTGGAATGTACCCTTTCTCTATCATATTCCCTAGAACCAGCTTTCTTTATATAAAGACAATAATTGATCAGCAAAAGTACAAAATGATGTCCTAGCTCTTTGGGGTGGTTTGATTGTTGAAACAGGCAATTTCTGCAGTCCTAGACTGTGACTCTTGGTACTATCGATTTCTTTAGAAATGATGGTCAGATTGGAGCTACTGTGTTGGTCAATGTAGGGTCATTTCTTAGCTCAGATTAAACAATATTATTTTGAGTTTGGAAGTGGAGTTAAAAGAACTCTGTGAGCAGGAAAAATCAGAAATGTTTAGAGTATCTTGTCTGTTTGATGCAAAATTATAATGAAGATAAAATATAGCAAAAACAATAAGATTCAAAGAAGACTCAGCATCATTGTATTACATACAATGAAGCTGTATTATTGAAAAGAAGCCAGGAGAGGAGAGAGAGAGAGAGAAAGACAGAGAGAGACAGACAGACAGACAGAGACAGAGAGAGGCAGATAGACAGAGAGAGACAGAGAGACAAAGAGAAATAGAGAGAAAGAAAGACAGAGAAAGAGAGAGAAAATGAGAGAGAGAGAGAGAGAGGGAGAGAGAGAGAGACAGAGAGACAGAGAGAAAGAGAGAGAGAGACAGGAGACAGAGAGAGCCAGATAGAGAGCCAGATAGAGAGCCAGAGAGAAACAGAGAGAGACAGACAGACAGAGAGACAGACAGAGACAGAGAGAGACAGAAGACAGAGAGAGCCAGATAGAGAGCCAGAGAGAAATAGAGAGAAACAGAGAGAGAGAGACAGAGAGACAGAGAGACAGAGAAGACAGAGACAGACAATGACAGAGAGACAGAGATACAGAGACAGAGAACAAAGAGGGAGAGAAAGATTGCTTTTCATATTTATAAATTCCTTTTGTGTTTCTGATTTACTGAGGAATTTCTTATTTGAGCTCATTCAGTTTTTAAGTGTCTGGAGCTTGGAATGGGGCTGATGAGTCACATTAAGCATCCTCATACTCTGGGACAGCAGAGATGTAACAGCACACTTAATTGCACTCATTTTACCATTAAGCCTCATTTCCAAAGGCTCTGCCAGTTGTCAGGTGCACTATATTACCATCCCACATGGCATGTGACATCTTTCCTGCTTGCTGCATCTGGTTCCAGTCCTCTAGTAAATGCTAGTATCCAGGCTAGTGAAAGCAGCCAGGTGTAGGACAATGGGGCCCAAGTTAATGATGGTGAGGCTTCAGGAAATCAGCCCTTGAGGATGCTTCCCTTCTGAGCACACAGGATAAGTCTTTTCATATTTAAATGAATGCTGGTGTTTTATAGTCACTTTCATTCCTTCTTGTTCTAAAATGTGAGTCGATGATTTTTTCAAAAAGTCATCTTTATAATTACAGATCATGACGAAATCTGTTCATGTAATAAATACTGAAAATACAAATGTTCCAGCAGGGTGAGTGGAAAGGAAGCCTAATTACACTCAAATGAATGGAATATATACATGTGTATTTGACCAATTCTTAAGTTTATAACTTTATGTAAATAAAAAATTGGACATTAAAATATGTTTTTGTATCTTCTTTGTATATGTCTAATTTTTATAGTTCAAGCAAAATATGTGTAACGATAGCTTTGAGAAGAATGAATATGTATATGTATGCATGCATTATATATGCCTATATATGTATGTATATCATATAAATATATGTATGTATATCATACAAATATACATATGTACACATATTTATTTAAACTGAATTATGAAACAATCCTAAAAAATTTAAATTTCAAATTTTCTAACACTAAGACTTTAATTGGAAACATTGGAAAACATTCATTGCTCAGCTGGGGAAAGGAAAGAAATGAAATGTGAAACATGTTGGAAGAAAGAAGACTAAGTGGTGAAAACAACAGTTTCTGAAAACAAATGAAGGCTTGTCAGTAGCCAGCTGTTCTCCATCTCCACTTATAAAAAGGCAAGAGGAAATAGACTTATGGGAGAACAGAAGAGATTTTGGAAACATGTTGTAAGAACTTTGCTGACTTTCAAGAAATGTGAAATTCTGGAGAAATTTAGGGAAATTATTTTTGCTGGATATTTTTATTTTAATTTTGCTTTGAAGAGAAAAACAAAGGTTATTTATAGTGAATAAGGAATTGGTGGAATCCATATGGAGTTATCTGAAAATAAATTTATATATATACATATATAAGCATAAATATGTAGGTATAAATTATGGAATTATCTGAACTCTTCTTTAAGAATGATGTCTTAAGGTTTAACATGTAAACATGTACTGTTACATGCTTCTTGGATCCTTTATATCCAATATTTTTCAGAGTATAATCACCTTCTACTAAATACATATGAAATTGTTTAGTTTGCCCCCCCAACATTAGATAATTAATACATATATATGTTTGTCAAAAATAATAAAGTATAAAAAAGTGTAGCTAAGTGGGATGTGAGTAGAACACTGGATCTGGAGTCAGGAAGATATCATCCTAAATTTAAATTTGGCCTCACACACTAGCTGTATGAGTCTGGGAATACACTATTTGCCTCAGTTTCCTCATCTGTAAAATGAGCTTAATCAGGAAATGGCAAAACATTCCAGTACTTTTGCCAAGAAAATCCAGATGAGGTCACAAAGTGGGACATAATTGAAAATGACTAACCAACAAAAGAGCATG
Source organism: Myrmecobius fasciatus (assembly GCA_023553655.1). Classification (NCBI taxonomy): domain Eukaryota; kingdom Metazoa; phylum Chordata; class Mammalia; order Dasyuromorphia; family Myrmecobiidae; genus Myrmecobius; species Myrmecobius fasciatus. The sequence continues at coordinate 24,258 of JAJPUD010016291.1, read as the reverse complement.
AAAACAATATTTTATGTGACCAATTATTTTTTTTTAATTTTTATTTTATTTGCATAACATATGTGTGGGTAATTCTTCAACAATAACCCTTACATAGCTTTCCGTTACAAATTTTTCCCCCCAACTCCCCACCCCTCCCCTAGATGGCAGGATATCCACTACATGTTAATTATGTTAAAATATTGGCAAATCGAATATATGTATACATATTTCCAAACTTATCATTGTTGTGCAAGAAAAATCTTATCTACACAAACGATATATCAGATAAAGGAAACACAATGTAAGCAAACATCAATCAAGGAGTATGAGAATGTTATGTTGTGGTCCACATTTCGCATCCCTCTCTCTGGGTGTATATGGCTTTCTTCAGTGAACAATTGGAGGTGGTTTGAAACATTTCATTGTTGAAGAGAGCCATGACCTATATGACCAATTATTAACATTAAAATTAATTTTGCATGAGGGTCATATATAAATTGAATGTGATACAAATGGTTCCTAAATTTGCAAATGAATTATTTTCCAAAAGTTTATAAGCCATTTCTTTAGAAATTGGAATAAAGCAGATATAAATGAAATTATAAGGGAATGATTCTCAGGTAAGCCCATACGAGCCTACTAAATATCTGACATATTGTATTGGAGTGAGTTTAAAGATTAAGAAGGGAGAAAAACTAAATATTCTGCAATGAATAAGTAGGAAGAAATCTCTAAAATAATCAAATGGATATTTACTTTCATTAATAAGGATGTTCCTTCCACTGAAGCAAATCATAATTGATTTACACCTGCACATCTTATATTTTTCTTATTCATATGTCCTCAAAAGTTTTCAAGAGTCCCCATTCAAAATATTAGACCTTTCCAAAGACTTTTCCTCCTAAATTCTCAATTATAATGAGAGAGCATTTGACTTCCCTCTCACCCCTGAATTTAGCCACAAGATCAATTCAACTTTTCTTTTTGTTAAACAATTTCTTCAAAATATTTTTTCTACTACTGATTTTTTCAATATATCATTTGTTATGCACCAGGGCATTAAATAATAGTCATGAGATTTTCCATTGTCATATAATTGATTTTTTTCTCTTTCATAGCACAAGTAGTCTGTCTTTCTTTTACATGGCAATACCAATATCAGTGGAATGTTGTTATTTAAAAGATGGGCCAATTCTTACATGGGAAACATAGAAGTCAATAAAGGATCTTTGCTATTCATTGTTGACAATTCAGCCTGCTCTCTTTCTCCTGTTCAACTTTGGGCTAAATTAGATGTACATCTATAGTTTCTATCTTAGTTGTACTGAGGTAAAAGACTTAAAGATTAACTATCCAAATTCAAGTTAAAATTCAGCTAACAAACATTTTTCATCAACTTAGTCTTTCCTGTGTGAATCATTAGGCCATATTTTCTGAGATATCACTTATTTCTTCTAGGAAGCACAGTAGTATTTAGGACTCATGCAATCAACACAGTATCACTTACAAAATAGAGTATCTGGAGAGTGTAACTAACTACCAATATGAATTCTGTACTAAATATCTATCACATTTAAAAAAAAACACATTTGCTGATTTTATGTGTTCCTGTTTTATGCTTTGCCCTCAATTTAGTTTCAGAGTCATTAAATAAGATTATTTTTGCTATCCTGTTTAATGATAAAACTTGAATGATTAATGGCAAAATAACATAAATGGAAGAAAAATAACAAAATATTTTATAAACATTTTTCTCCTACTGAATCAGATATGGGAGATGTTTTTTATAATCAACAAATAAGTCAAAGAAATCTTAAATTTTTATATCTTTCAGAATTTATTATAAATAATCTTCTTAAGTTCATATTCAAAATTAAAACAATTTGTACTCAGGTAACAGACACAGGAGCATAACAGAGCAAACGCTCCATCATTACTGACCAAAATAAAGATTACACAGTTATGATAGCTACAAATCTCAAGCTTAGTATTTTCCAACTGATCTTTTTGAGTAATAACTCAGGAATGTGCCAGTTCACCCTAAATTTTGCTAAATTGGAAATCTACAATTTCTGCAATTTGCAGCAGAATACTATTGCTAGAACAAAGAAATGAATGGATACATGAATGAGCAAAGGAATGAACAGATAGATAGATAGATAGATAGATAGATAGATAGATAGATAGATAGATAGATAGATAGATAAGTAGAAAGAAAGAAGACATAGATAAACAAAAGACCCTGGAAGATAATGTGAAAATCCATTGACTTAGAGTCAGGGGAGCTAGTTTTATAACTATCTTGTTACTTTAGTAACAAGCAAAGTTACAGACTTTAGCTATTTACTGACCTTCATAGCTCACAAGATTATTCTGAGGATCAGATGAAATAATGTTTATGAAACTGTCTTTTAAACAGATAAAACAAAAGAAAATATAAGATATCCTCAATATTGATCCTAAAGGATATCCTATGGGAATGTTTATCTTCTTCATATAACCCATACAAGCAAGCCTTCACATAGTAATATTTTGGGTATTATTATTTAGAAACTAATCTAAATTCTTTTTTGTATTTAAAAAAAACTTCCTATCAATTATATCAACATAATAATGATTTAATATTTTAATTTCTAGAGTAAGTGATCTTAATTTCCTTGATTATCCTCTGTTCAATGAAAATTGTGGTCTTCCACTTCCCCTTCATGACTTGAGATAAAATATAATAAATACAATAAATGTTCTAGTTTAGACGTTTAGGAACTTAGATGTGCTCTCAGGAGTTGTTTTGTTGTTGTTGTTGTTGTTGTTGTTGTTGTTGTTGTTGTTGTTGTT